>CABHPH010150786.1:0-21834 GCA_902168325.1 Peromyscus nudipes
CTGGAACTCGTTTTGTAGACCAGGCTGGGCTCAAACTCACAGAGATCCTCCTGCCTCTGCCTCTGGAGTGCTGTGATTAAAGGTGTGCACCACCACACCCGGCTAAGGCAAGCGCTCTTGACTGCTGAGTCATCCATCAGTCCCGAAGCACTCCATTAAACCAATATCTGAGCATAGATGTCTCAATGTATGGAAAGAGACATTAGTAATTATTCATCTCTCATTACTCTCTTTTTTACTAACACAATTTTTTTTATTGAATCTTTGGGAATTTCACATCATGAACCCCAACCCCACTAATTTCCCGGTCCTTCTATGTCTGCCCTCCACCCTTGTAGCACCCCCCACCAAACTAAAATTAAAGGAAAATAATTTTTAAAAAACCCAGAAAGCCCAGCCTGGGCTACAGAGTGAGTTCCAGGAAAGGTGCAAAGCCACACAGAGAAACCCTGTTTCGAAAAACTAAAAAAAAAAAAAAAAAAAAACCAACAAAAAACACGTGAAAACACTTGGCTCCTCTGTCTTTCCTGCTTCTCCATCACATATTCATTTGTCATAGTGGCTGTGGGAGCTGTGGTGTTCATGTGGCACACCCTTTTGCTGAAACAGCTTTATTTGGAAATGTTCATTGCAA
Source organism: Peromyscus nudipes (assembly GCA_902168325.1). NCBI lineage: Eukaryota > Metazoa > Chordata > Mammalia > Rodentia > Cricetidae > Peromyscus > Peromyscus nudipes. Next base: position 635 of record CABHPH010150786.1, read on the forward strand.
TGAGTTCTTGGTCTCGTTTAAGGCCCCTGGCTTCTGGTACACCATCGATACTGGACCCTCACTGTGGTAGTTTGAATGTAATTGGTCCCCATAATCTCACAGGGAGTGGTACTATTAGGAGGTGCGGCTTTGCTGGAGGAAGTGTGTCTCTGTGGAGGTGGTACCTAGTGTATCAGTTAACTGCCTGCAAGAAGTAGGACTCTCAGCTACTACTCCAGCACCATGTCTGCCTGCATGCTACCATGATCTCTGCCATGATGATAATGGACTGAACCTCTGAACTGTAGGCCAGTAACCCCAGTTAAATGCTTTCCTTTATAAGAGTTGCCATGGTCATGGTGTCTCCTCACAGCAATAGAAACCCTAACTGAGACACTCACCAAAACTTCTCTCAGACATCCTGCCTTTGCCCCACATCATGGAGATCCTGTGACTGTGGGGTGGGGTAGACGTTGGGGTTGGCCAACTCAGAGCCCTGGATATATGCCTGGGTGACAGCTGAGATGGTCAGGGACAGCTCTCCTGCACGCAGGCCACTGGGGCCAATTCTGGGGGGGGGGCAGTTCTCCCACTGAGGCAGCTGGTGAGGGCCACCAGAGCCAGCTCTCCCATGGCCCCCAGTGGTAACATGGGCCATGAACATTAACATAGAACACAGCTGGGGTAGAACCATGGACTCAGAAATGGATCTCAGCTAAAGCTTGGGTCTGATCATCACCCTGGCCTTAGGTGGCAGAGCAGGCCACTCAGATCAGTGTGACCCCAGCAGCAGCATGGCCCTTGGACATCAACATGGGCTCATGTGGCAGCTCAGACCACAGGCATCTGTTTGGCCTTCCATGGTAGTATCAGCCATGGACATCAACACAGACCCTGACTATGGTAGGGCCATAGACTCAGACATGGCCCTTGGCTGCAGCTTGGGACCAGACATCACATGGCCCCAGGGCTAGGCCACCCGAATCAGCCTATTCTTCTTCTTCCCCCTCCTCCCCCTCCTCCTCCTCCTCCTCCTCAAGTCTTTATTTCTGCTTCTCTCCACAGTGCATGAACCACTCTGCTTCTCCTTTCCTCCCATTTCTCCACCACACACCTGTTCATAGTGGTGGCACCTGCCCGGCGGGCCTGTGGCTGTCTTCTGCCCACCTGGGGCTGCCGGGGGCTGGGCGGTTGATCACTTTCTTAATTCTTCAGTGACTACAGTGACGGGGCCAGATTCGACTATACCAAAAAGGCTAAATAGGTCTGCTCTCACACTGAATAACACAAGAACAAAAACCTGACCAGGATTTGAAACAAGCTTATTCAGACTCTGGAAAATACCTCAGTATGCCAGTGGCTGAGTTACCAGGGTTAATAAACAAGCACATACCCAGGGCCAGGATGCACTCCTCTGAGGAGAGTCTTTGTATCACTGCTATGGTGCGGCTGTGCTTGTCTCCTAAAGATTCATGTGTTGGATGGTTGGTTCACAAAACAGCGACTCTGAAAGATGGTGGACTCAGTAAGGTAAGGCTCAGTGCAAGTTAACTTACCCTAAGGCCGTATTAATGCTCATTTGTGGAGAAATCTTGCTTTTGTAAGCATTAGTTTTTATAGAAGCATAAGCAGGGCCCTAGCCTTCCCCTTCAGGCCTCTGGTCTCACCATGTGCTCTCTCCTGCTCTTACCCGACATTCGCAGTGTCAAGAAGCTGAGGAGGTCCCTCATGGGCCCACATTGACAAGACTGCCCAATCTTAGTCTCCGAAGCTGTAAGCTAACAAGCTTCTCTTTTAATGTGTGCCATCTCAGGTGTGTTTGTTGGTATATGAGTCAGTCACGGCTCCAGTGACTGTACAAAATGCCGGATTAAAGCAATCAAAAGAACAAAGAACTCCTTTCGGTTCCTGGTCGGAGGCTATCACAGAAGGGAAGGCATTATGGAGGGAACACAGAGAGTCGCTTACATTGTGTCTGCAGTCAGGAAGCAGAGACAGATGAATGTTGGTGCTCAGCTTCCTTACTCCTGTTTATTGAGTCCAGGACCCCAGCCAAAACGGAATGGTGCCATCCACATTTAGGGTAGAACTTCTCCCCTCAATGCTCACCTAATACCTAATCTAGAAACGACCCACAGACGAGCCCAGAAGTGATTCTAGATCCCGTCTAGTCGACAATATTAACCGTCACAGTTTAGTAACAAAAAAATCGACGAAAATGCCCAGTGCCACTCATTTCAGAATGAAGTCAGTTCTGAGGCAGGGTGTGGGGCAGGTATAGGAAAGGAGGACCCCCGTTTAACTGGGCGGATGGGGCTCTGGTTTCCACTAGGAGGAGATGGCCATTGCACACCTGTATGGGACTGCTGGGAGGCAGAGGGCCTCTGTGTAAGACCTGGCTCTCAGAACCTGTCTGCCAGCTTCCCTAGGGGCTGTCAAAAGTTATGTGCCCTCTGTGTTGTGTTTCTGTGATCAGTAAGTGCGTTTCTGAAATTCATAGCACAGTCTCGTTTATAATGTGGAACACTGGAAGGCAAGGATGGTCAGTGGGGAGGGATAGAGCCACAGATGGCTAAGAGGATCCAGGCATGTTGGAGTGGTTCCTTCAGGCCAGATGAAGGACAGACAACCAGCAATAAACTCCCTGAAGCAGCCTTTCTATAAACCTGTCAAGGGCACCTAAGATCTGATTTCACCTAGGGTGTGTTAATGCCTGTTTAGTCTATAGGTAACTATAGATGAACACATCCCGTTTGTAATGTGTTCAGGCCACAATTTTAATAACATTGGGGTGAGAGTTAACTTTTGTCTTCTTTAGCCTAGATGCAGAACTCATCCGCCCAATGTAACTGCACAAAGAAAAAAGTAAGGACCAGAAAGACGGCGCAGCAGGTAAAAGCATTTGCTACCAAGCCTGATGACTTGAGTTCAATCCCCAAACCCACATCTGGGGACTCTCAAACTCCTGTAGCTTCTTCTCCAGGAACCCAACACGTAACACCTATATACAAATTCAAAATCAAAAAGGAAACTTGCTTGTCATTTGTATTGTTTTAACATAGCAAGTTGGTCTCTGCCTCCTAGGTCAGGCAGAGTCCCTCTCACTGGGGGTCTCCCATGAGGTTCTCTTAGTGCAGCGGCTCTCAACCTTTCTAATGCTGCGACCCTTTAACACAGCTCCTCATGCTGTGGTGACCCCAACCATAAAATTATTTTCATTGCTACCTCATAACTGTAATTTTGCTACTGTTATGAAATACCTGTGTTTTCCCATGGTCTCAGGTGACCCCTGTGAAAAGGTCTTTTGATCCTCGAGGGGCTGTCACCACAGGTTGAGAGCCACTGTCCTGTAGCCCTTTCTGTTTGTTTGAGACAGGGTTTCATATAGTCGGGGCTGCTCTTGAACTCCCATCCTCCTGCCTTGACCACCACGAGCTGGGATCATAGGTGTGCGCACTGCAATGCCTGGCTCCATAACTTCCTAAGCATGCTAAAGGGAGCGGAACCAGACCAATAGTAGTGCAAACTGCTGAAGGCAGATCACAGATTTTTACCACCTGCTTTCCTCCGTGAACGTCTAGAAAGTTCTGAGTTGCCTTGACTTCCTGCACACACTGGCTCTCTTGCCTGACAATTTGGCTAGCAGCTGAAGCTGTCGATGGACACATGACCACAGCATGATAGAGAGCAAAGTGGTGTGATTTATTTTCTATGTTTACGGCCCGAACCGTTAGAATAAGCTAAATAAATATTTATCCTATGTGTTTGTTCATGGACATGTGTACACACACACACACACACATGGGGAGAGGGGAGGAATGAGTAGAGTTGCCTTTTTAAACTTTTTAAATGATTCTTTAACTTTTATTTTATGCACATTGGTGTTTCGTATGTATGTCTGTGTGAGGGTGTCAAATCATTTGGAGCCAGAGCTACAGACAGTTGTGGGCTCTGCCGTGTGGGTACTGGGTATTGAACCTGGGTCCTCTGGAAGAGCAACCAGTGCTCTTAACGGATGAGCCATCTCTCCAGTGCTGAGAACTGCCCTTTAAATATTTGTTTATACTCAAAGTGTAAATAAAGATGTTCTCAGCCTTAACCAGAGAAGCTTAACTTTGTAGTGGGCAGCGGTTCATGCAGAGGCCCATAACTGATCACAAAAGGGAAAGTATGTGACTGTTGAGTGTTCAGCCCCAGACAGGACATCTCTATTACTCCCTGCAAAGCTCAGGGCACATTTAAGAGGGAGCAGAGAGAGCCAGAGGACAGGGCGGGGTGCTGAAATACCGTCCTCTGTACGTGACAAGGCCATCGCACTCACAAATCCACAACAGCTGTGGCTGCCCGCACAAGACTAGGCCAGACATCATTCTTTTGTGAACTGGAAAGGGCTCATGAGGTCCCACCCCTCCCAGAGGAACTATAGGTAGTTAATGGTTGCCGAAGGCTGAGGGGTCATGATTCCTCAGTGCTGCAGCCACAGCTAAGTTGCCCTTGCTCACATAAATAAGAACTCCTACCGCCAGGCTCATGCAAGCGACTCTAATTAAATGCTGTGGGGCGCATACATTAAAAAGACACGGAAGTGTGGGGCTTATGGGAAAGAGAAGGGTTTTAGTGGGAGGAAGGTGAAAGCAGGCAAGGTCGAGAAACAGTGAAAGAATAAAAGTGCATGTTTTACCACAAGAAAACCACAGAATCAACTAACCTGGGCTCATAGGGCTCACAGAGACTGAACTGCCCACCAGAGAATGTGCATGGGACTGGCCTAGGTCCTCTGCACATGTTACACTTGTGTAGCTTGGTCTTCTTGTGGGACTCCTAACAGGAGGAGCAGGCTGTCTCTGTCTCTGTTGCCTGCTTTTGGGACCCTTCCCTCCTACTGCGGTTGCCTCGTCCAGCCTCAGTAGGAGAAGAGGTACCTAGTCTCACTGCAACTTGATATACCACAGCTGACAGATACACATGGGAGGCCTGCCTTATCTGAAGAGAAAGGAGGAGTGGATGGGGGTGGGGGAGGGGCGGGGAAGAGAGGAGGGAGGGGAAACTGTGATCAGGCTGTGGAAAATTAATTAACTAATAACAAATAAATACATGTTTTAAAGAAAGAAATATTGGCTGGGCGGTGGTGGCACATGCCTTTAATCCCAGCACTCGGGAGACAGGGGCAGGCGGATCTCTGTGAGTTCGAGGCCAACCTGGTCTACAGAGTGAGTTCCAGGACAGGCTCCAAAGCTACACAGAGAAACCTTGTCTTGAAAAAGAAAAAAGAAAGAAAGAAAGAAAGAAAGAAAGAAAGAAAGAAAGAAAGAAAGAAAGAAATATTGCTACATCTAGAGCATAATGTCATCCATTAAAGCAAAACCGATCTGGAGTCATTTGCATGCATTAAAATCACCATGCTTGCTTATAAGCGAATGTATGCTATAATAACCAAAAGTATCTCCTGGGGCCAACATGTGAATAAGAAATGTTTTTATAATAAAACAAGTAGTTTCTTCTCTAAACACCTGTTTTCAAAAGCGTGGGTGAAGCTGCCTTCCACAGGTGAGCTGAGTGTCTGTACACATTTACATATTATTCTGATTAGGATGAGAGAAAAATTTGAGATTATAGACCTGTAAACCTTGACCTGGAAAATACTCTTCTAGAGCAGAGAAGACACCAATTAGAGCACTTTAATTTAAAATAACATCTAATTGAGCTCAGGTTGTAAGTTTGTGGAACCTGTGAGCATTTGTAATTCTTTCTTTACTAGCTCCTTAATGACAATTAAAAAAAGTTCACACGGAGAGTCGGGACAATTTTTAAATCATTATTTTGCAATCTCTGTGCTATCATAGGTAAGTGAGATAAGAGGAATAAAGGATCGGCTCCGATTTCTTTTGTGTTTCCTTAGGTAGAGCTGAAACACAGGGCTTCACAGGAGACAGCTTTGAGAAGCAGAGGGCAGGTGTGGCTCAGTTACCAGACGGCTCCGGCGCACAGACCGGGCCCTGGTTCAGTGGCTAGCACCCAGTAAAGCAGCTGTGATGCCTCATGCCTGTTTGCCCAGCTCTGGGGAGGTGGAGTTCCGGCTTGCCCTCACCACAGAGTGAGCTGAGGCCAGCCCGGCTCACTTGGGACACTGTCTCAGAAAAGAGGACACCAGATAGGGCAAAGAAAGGAACGAGACGAATGGCTGAGGGCCCTGGCAGGGAGAGGCAGAAACGTATGTGTGACTCGGAAATTTTAGTGAAATCTCCATTAGGATAAAAATCGTCAGTCTTCTCCTGGATAAATATGTCCATTGGTAAAGTTTAAAGTGTAAAAATGTCGAAGGGGCACTCGGCAAACGGCTCAGTTCTAACAGTGTTTGCTGTGTAAGCTCAAAGGCCGGAGTTCAAACCCTGGAACCCACGTAAAAAAAACGAAGTCAGACACATGAGTGGCGTGCACTGTGCTCCCGTAATCCTTGTGCTGAGAGGGGAAAGGGCCGAAGATCCCTGGGGCTTGCTGGCCAAGCAGCCTCGTTACTTGATGAGTTCCAGGCCAGTGAGAGACCCTGTTCCAAACAAACCTCAAGGTGGGCAGCACCTTAGGGACAGACAGCATGACACCAGAGGTTGTCCTGCTCATTTTCATGTGCATGCCAACATGCACCCACACACCGCACGGCAGCACCAAACACACACACACACACACACACACACACACACACACACACACACACACGACAAGGGCTTAGGAGAGACCTCACCACATTTAGAACCTGGCATCTGGATGCTTTTTTGCCGCTTATCCTTGTTGCCAGAGAGAAAACATGCTTGTCTGTCTTACCCAAGAGAAAATACTCCCTTTGCACCCACCGCATCCACTAGGAACAGGTACCACCCCCAATAGCGGCCAAAAGGCCTGAAACTTGACTGCAGCGAGGGGGCGGGGCGGGCCAGCGAGGGGGCGGGGCAGGGAGGGGCGGGGCAGGGAGGAGAGGAGAGGAGTTACATGAGGAAAGAAAACTCAGACAGACAGAAACGTCAGTTGAAGAAGCTGTGCCAAACTTGACCTCAAATATACTCCACCCCCTCGAAGCTGCCAAGGGCCTCACTGGCTACTCCAGCCTCCCTGGACAAACGGTGCTCTCACCTCACCGCCAGTCACAGGAAACTTCTGGGTTCACATTCACTTGCAAACTTCCATGACCACTAGACACGTGTTCCCATGTGCTGAGGACATGCCCATGTGCTGTCATTTGCCGTGTGGTTTGAAAGAAACCAGGATGATCAAAGTTCCTCCAAATGGCAGTTTGGAGGAATGAACCCAAATGCTATGGCTCAGTCATTCCTTTATAATAGGGATTATCTCATCTTAGCCAGAATTTTCTTAAAATGTGAATCAGGGCTGGCAAGATGTCTCAGTAGGAGTTCCCATGCTCTTTCTGTTGCTGTGATGAAATACTTGAGCAAAAAAACGGACGAACGGAAGGGTTTATTTCACCCTCTACTTCCAGGTCACAGTCCACCATTGAGGGAAATCAGGGCAGGAACTACAGGCAAGAACCAGGAAACAAGAACCATGGAGGATCAATGCTTCCTGGCTTTCTCTCTGGTTGGATCACAGGCTCAAGCTTAGCCTGGCTCTTCTACAACCTAGGACCAACTGCTTAGGGATGCTACCACCCAGACTAGGCTGGGCCCTCCTCTTCTGCCTCAGTAGATAATCAGGACCAGCCGCACACAGATCAACATGATATAGACAATAACAACTAAAGTGTGTGACCCAAACCTGCGAGAACACTAAGGATAACGCAGGCTGTCTTCCCTGGCCCTTTAATATTGAAACTTGAGGCCTTGCTCCCAGGCACAGGAACATTTAAGGTAAAGATTCAAATGAAAGAGAGTGACATTTGCACATATATTCATCCCCCAGCACTTCCTGAGACAGAGTCTTACATAGTCCAGTCTGGCCTTGAGCCACTTCATCTTGTGACCTTCCTGCCTCCACTGCCCAGAGTGGACTACTGAGATGTTAGCCTTGTGCTAGCACACTCAGTTTTAGGCAGTGCTGGGATCAAACCCAGGGCCTCCTGCATGCTAGGCAAGCACTCTATCAACTGAGCTACATCCCAGCTCCATCTCTTATATGTCCTCTGTTGCTAATACCTACAAGGAGGTATTAAATTAAAGGAGATGTGCAATGTTTTCACACCACATAGAGTTCTGCCTCAAGTGAGGCAGAAATATGGAGCTACAACCCCCCTAGCTGCCTCAGACACCATGACGCTACACTGTGAGCTTTCAGATAGAGAAAGGAAGGGCTTACCCGGAAGTCTATAGAGCCATGCCACTCACCCTGGCTAGAATAGAAGGTTGTCAAGGTGGTTCCCCCATTAGTTATATACAACTGCTTGTGTGGGGGTCTTCAGGATATCCACTGTTGAACTTATCCGCTAGGAAAAGGGTTTCGCCTTTGGCTGTGAGACAATACCTGTCACCCTTTGTTTTAAACACCCTCCTTAGACCGTGTACAATGAGTGTATACCCTGCCTATGCCTCTTTAGCATGAAGCCCAAGGCTTCCATGAGAAACTAAAACAGAATCATTCAGTATATTTCATGTTTTTAAAGAAATAGTGTGATAATTAAACTGTTACCTCCGTTCCTCAATTCCACCAAAATACATATTTCCAGTGGTGCCTTGAAACAAACTGTTTTCATTATATAGTTCAGGGATGCAGCTGGTCATGGCAGCCCATGCCTCTCATCCCAGCACAAGAGTGGTTGATGCAGGAGGTTGCTGAGAGTTTGAGGCCAGCCTGGACTGCACAGTGAAAGCCTGTCTCAAGAGGAAGGAGGGGGAGGGGGAGGGTCTTCCTAAACATTACCTGGGTCTCTTGCCTAGGGAGGTTACATTGGCCTACCACTTTCAGAGTAAATTTTCCAGTATTGTCTCTGCTCTGAGGGGAAGAATCTTGCCCCAGGGAGGGGCCATAGGATGCAGCCAAAATGGAGTGTTCAGCAGCTCGAGGTGAACTGTGGAGCCCATCAACCGTTTGTGGTTTTTGTTTAGCTCAGGCTTGGAGTAGAGTCTGGCCATGTGAGCAAACTAGGAACACACACACACACACACACACACACACACAGACGCACATATGCTCTGGAATCTCAGTTCATCCATCAACTTAAACCTGAGCTTTCAAGGCTGTGGCTTCCTTCCACAGGTTTCTGCAGAGTATCTGTGATGGTTAATCTTCATCATCAGCTGGAAGGGTTTCGAATCACCTCGACCCAATTTAGGATATCTGTGACGGAGTCCAGTGGCTTCACCTGAGCGTGAAGGAGCCACCCTGCATGTGGGTTATATCTTCCCAGGGCTGGGGCCCTGACTGAATCAGAAGGAGAAGGCAAGCTGAGCACCAGCCTCTGTCCCTCTCTGCATCCTGACTGTGGATGCCATGCAGCCAGCGAATAAAGTTCCTGATGCTGTGCCTTTCCAGTCATGGTGGACTTCACTCTTAACTACAAGCCCTGAAAGCAAAGAAACAAAACAAACCCCATCCCCCCTAAATTGTTTGTTACAGCAACAAGAAAAAGGACTAATACAGTGCCTGGGGGTTATTCCAGGGGTGGCGTGAGGCTTCTGGAAGGTCTTCCAGGACATCCGATAAACCCAGAGTCTGTGTGGAGAACGTCTTAGGTGCTTCTCCCATTCCTCCAGCTTCTCCTCCTGCCTTCTGGGGAGGCTTCTCCCAATCCTCCAGCTTCTCCTCCTGCCTTCTGGGGATGCAGCATTTACTTTAGTCACACAGACACCCTTCATTCCCACCTTCCCATGCCTGCTCCCACAATCCCCAGGTCCTTGCCTCAGTTTCCCTACCCTCATCCAATCTCTACTTGAATTCCCTTCTAATTCATCCCCAGAAGCAATGTAATTACAACTGTTTCTTGACATTTGCAACTAAAAATACATAGTTAACTGCATTGAACCCAAGCAGCCATCAGGATGGTTTCATTAACCTCACTTCCTATAAAGACAAACACAGGCCCAGAGACTCATTCGTTTGCTATGTATTGTGGGCTCCACCATCCATCTTATAGGCAATGTGACTGCCTGGGCCACGCCTTTCTGCCTCAGTCTACCTGGGTTTGCCAGCAGGCCACAGGCCTCAAAGAGTTGAGGAGGATGTGTTATTAGATGCTACTTTTCAGGTTAAGAAAGAACAACTCTTAGGGAAGTGTACGAATGAGGTAATAGTTGTTGGGATACGCCATCACTTTTTCTATCTTCTCAGGGCAGCCTTACCCTGTTAGATACTCTGGTGGCCCCGACATAATTTTTATGTCTGTGTTGATTAGAGAAGCTAGCGTCTGGACTAAGTCTGACCCCCTTTGGAGGAAGTACCTCATTGGATGAATTCACAGAAAAGAAGGCCAAGGATCTCATGGGAGCAGGTGTCAGAGAGGGAGATTGGGTGAGAAGGGTGAGAAGGGATTCTAGGGTTTGTTCCTGTCAGAGCTCCTTGTGCAGAGAGAATGGGGCTGAAGAGTGGAGGTTTTTACAAGCGACTTCTAGAGACAGGAGCAGTGCTGCTTCTGGGCCCAGTGGGTGAGGTGTGGGATAGCAGTGGGGAGAGGCACATCCTGTCTGAGAGAACAGAGCCAGGTGGCTGGTGAAGAAGCTTGAAAGGAGTCCAGCTCCAGTGTGCCCTTGAGTGAACAGCAGAAGGTGAATGAACGCAGTTCTCTCCTACGCAGGAGAGGCACAGTGCTATGCTCTGGAAGCCTGAGAGGAAAGGGCTCTTGGGAAATGATAGCTGCATCCTGGACTCCCACAAAAAACCTGGGGTACTTGTGCTATCTGAGGAAGAAAAGGAGCTGATGAAATGTGACTCCATGGTGGCAGGGACCTCTGTGTCTTCAATTGGCAAGCTCTTGGGATGCAGAGTTACAAATGCTGAACTCTCTGAATGTAAACAATATGCAATTCTGGAGCTGGGGTGCTGCTCATTTGGTAGAGTGCTTGCTTAGCATACATGAAGCCCTGGGTTCGATCCCCAGCACCACATAAACTAGGTATTGTGGCATGTGCCTGTAATTCCAGCTCTTGAGAGGTAGAGGCAGGAAGAAGAGAAATTCAAGGTCGTCCTCAGCTATGTAGCCAGTCTGAGATAGCCTAGGCTAGACTCTGCCTCAAAAAAGGGGAGAGAGGGCAATTGTCTCAATGGGAGGAGCTATGGTCTAATAAAGAGAAATAATGAACTTATAAAATAGTCCTGCTTTCAAATGACTAGTTTTGGAAACTGAGCCTCTTGGTTCACACCCACAATCCCAGAACTTACGTTGAGGCAAGCAGGTTGATTGCTGTGAGTTCTACGAGACTCTAAAATGACACTGTGCAAAGGAGAAATAAGAGAAAGAAGGAAGAAAAGAAAAGAAAGAACTTCCCTCAGAACTGTATCAAGCCATGCGCGGCCAGGGTTGTTAAACGGACAGCTGCGGCAGCCACGCTCTCTGCCCCAGGCCCAGTAACCTCTGACAGAGTCTCCTGTAACCGAGGCAGGACGTGCAAACTGGGTCATCCCTTAAGAACGAGGCAAAGAAGAAAACGAAGGGAACGTGCACTTTCCTAGTCCGTTTCTTCAGTCTGTCCTTCTGTGGTAAGAATTCACTGAGCCTGAAATCGGAGTTGAAGGAGAGGGCAGAGCCATGGGGCAAACGGAACTGAACCCCAGTCCAGGCTGTGCAGGGCTTAGAGCGAATCTCCTCAGTCCTGCAGAGGAGTGACAGGAAGGCCAGCTGTCACTAACTGTGGAAGATAGGGGCCACATCCCAACCAGGAACTCTGTCTTCAGGCTGTCCAGCTGGAGTGGCTTCTGGGCAAGTCCTCTTTGAACTTCAGCTTTCCTGTCTATAAAGATACAAGGGTTTTGCCAGCTCCTGACTAGTATGACACTAGAAGATCTCAAAAGCCCTTGGTGTATGTCATCAATGTTCATTACCCACTGATCTTAACTGTGGATACCCTTAAAATAAGCCCCTTCATTTACAGGTTTTGTTGCTTGTTTGGGGGACAGGGTCTCCCTCAGGGTGGCCTGGTCTGTGCTACATGGCAGAAGATTCCCCGCCTGTGCCTGCAGAGTGCAGCAGTAAGGGAATGTGTCCGTGTACCAGTGCCGAGCATCTAGCCAAGGGCCTCTTGCATGAGGGGCAAGAACTCTACCCACTGAACTCCATCTCTACTTTGTGACGTTTTTGATACGTTTGTGTTTATTCCAGGGCTGACACACTTTAAATGACCACCGATCTTGTGTTAGTTATAGGTTACATTTCTCTCTGAGGATGGGTTATTGTTCTTGTTGATTCGTGACTCTTCCCCCACAAACTGACATATTTCATGCATATGGGTTTTTTGTCTGTCTGTCTATCTGTCTGTGTACCACATGCATGCCCAAGGAGGCCAGAAGAGGGTGTTAGATCCCCCGGGACTGGAGTTATAGACAGTTGTGAGCCACCGTATGGGTACTGGAATTGAACCCAGGTCCTCTGGAAAAGCAGCCAATGTTCTAACCTCCAAGCCATCTCTCCACTAGATTCTCTGTTTTATACCTTTAGTATAGATGCTTCTACTAGAGGTTTACTAGAAATTTTATTCTGTTTGTATTTTCTTGTTTCTTTTGTCAACTTACAGACTGTTTGAGGGCCACAGCTCTTTCCTCAGAGCCCTGTGTAGACAACAGACCTTCACTAAATACTCTGAGATAAACTCAAATGTGATTAGATTTCCTTCTCTGAAAAATATTTTTATGGAGCCGGGCGGTGGTGGCACACACCTTTAATTCCAGCACTCGGGAGGCAGATCTCTGTGAGTTTGAGGCCAGCCTGGGCTACCAAGTGAGTTCCAGGAAAGGAGCAAAGCTACACAGAGAAACCCTGTCTCGAAAAAACAAAAACAAAAACAAAACAAAGCAAAAAACAAAAAAAACAAAAAAGAAAAGAAAAGAAAAAGAAAAAAATATTTTTATGAAAAAGGAGATAAAATTTTCTGAAATTCTACCTTACCGTATACATCTGAAAAAAATCCTTATAGCTGGTTAGAAGGCAAACCCTGAGAAACCTGGTCTATGTTTTGGTTGGGTCATTCTAGAGTGTGTGTGCTTGTGTGTATGTCTATATGTGTGTATGCCTGTTCATGTGTGTTCAGGGATGAGTGTACATATGTGCGTGTGTGTGTGTGTGTGTGTGTGTGTGTGTGTGTGTGTGTGTGTATTGGTGTTTATACAGGCCGAAGGACAGCCTCAGGTGTCATGTGCTGTCTGCCTTCCATCTCTGCCCCTCCCCCCAGTGCTGGGATGGCAAGTCCATGGCTTATTATGGTTGACTTCAAAAGTTTTTACCAGACTTTCTGATCGGAATGAGTATATTCTAAAGAGACACCTGTGTTCCCCTCTTTGACATCAGACTACTGAAATAATAAACTCCAAGAAATTAAAATTTGCCTAGGAGTTTCCTGACAGGAGAGGAGATGGTCAAAGCCTTGAGAATACCTTGAGGAAGAACTTATCTCCCGGGCAAAGATTTACAGCTTGTTGGAATGCCTTGTAGGAACGCCTTAGAGCTGAGGCAGTCATGGCTTGATGGTCAGTTTGCCTGGCTCTTTAGTTATGGCTGTCTCTGCTTTGTATTTAAAACCTACCTTCAAGTCAGATCCCCCTCCCTCCAGACAGATTTGAGGGAGACACTGAATCTCGCTGTCTCTCTTCCCGATGTGCCCATCCTGGATACATGTTTCTTTGTTTGTTTTCATTGTTAGTGCGGATCCTTTCATTTGCTTTTGAAGGATAGGAGGCAAAATCTGGCTTGTTGGGAGCACAGTCTGTGACCCCTTAGCCCCAGTAACATCGTGGGTTCTAAGGACTGAACTCAGGTCCCCTGTTTTACTGACTGAACTACTTTTCAATCCCAACACCGCTGTGTCCCGTTTTCTGCTCTCAGCAGGAGCTGAGGGTCCTCCCAGCTTTCCTTTGGACCACGTGACCATCGGAAGACCTGGATGATGTGACTCCAGCCTGTGCAGCCGGCTTAGGTAAGCAGCAGCCCCAGGCGTTGGACAACTCAGCAGAGGAGCCTTGCTCACAGGAGTTGGGAGGAGGAGGGCCTGGGATGCGGTGGGGTGGAAGTTAACCCCTTCCTTTGCTCTTTCCTTCCACCCTGATTTTTCCAGTCCACCCTGTTCTCTGTTTCCATAAAGCTCAGCTTTAGTTCACGTTCTCATGACTTATTGCCTGGTTAGCTTCCTCGTCTCTTCCTTTCTGCCCTCACATGTGTTTTAGTTGCGTGTTCTACAGCACAGATCTGCCCTGTGCCTTGTCCCGCCACCCTTCGCCATAGCATACAGCCTACCAGGTTGTCTTTTTGTCTTAGTCAGTGCTGTGTTGCTGTGAAGAGACTCCATTGTGGGGGTATTGTGTTCCCCAAAATATTGTGTACCTTAATAAACTTATCTGGGGTCAGAGACGGAATAGCCACAATATGAAACAGAGGTTAGGCAGTGGTAGCATACGCCTTTAATCCTAGCATTCCAGAGGCAGAAATTCATGTGTTCAAGGATACACCCAAGCATGGTGACCCACGCCTTTAATCCCAGAAAGCACGCCTTTAATCCCAGGGAGTGGTGGTAGAAAGCAGAAAGGTATATAAGGCGTGAGGACCAGAAACTAGAGGCATTTGGCCTGAGCAGGCCTTTGGCCTGGAGAAGCCTTTGGCCTGGAGAAACATGTGGCTGGTTAAGCTTTCAGGCTTCTAACAGCAGTTCAGCTGAGACCCATTCTGGATGAGGGCTCGGGGCATCCAGTCTGAGGAAACAAGACCAGCTGAGGATTCAGCGAGGTGAGATAGCTGTGGCTTATTCTGTCTCTCTGACCTTCCAGTGTTCACCCCAATACCTGGCTCGGGTTTGATTTTATTAATAAGACTCTTTAAGATTCATGCTACACTCCATGACCACCGCAACTTCTACAAAAGAGAGCATTTAACTGGGGCTGGCTTACAGTTCAGAGGTCCAGTCCATTATCAGCACGGCGGGAAGCATGGAGGCAGACATGGTGCTGGAGAAGCAGCTGAGAGATCTGCATCTGGAGCTGCAGGCAGCGGGAAGAGAGAGACTCTGGGCCTTTCAAAGCCCACCCCAGTGACACACTTCCTCCAACAAGGTCATGACTACTCCAATAAGGCCATACCTCCTAATCTTTCTCAAGTAATGTTACTCCCTGATAACTAAGCATTCAAATATCTGAGCCTAAGGGGGCCATTCTGAGTCAAACCACCACACTTTTGAATAATGTCTGAATTCCCCAGTGGAGTTTATGAGTCACTCCATGGTGGATTCCTGGTCCCTTTTCACTCCTTGGGTCTGTTTTCCTCTAGACATCTGGAGCTGTGTGGAGCTCTGGAAGAGGACTCTCCTTCCAGGCTCTGTTTGCATTCCTTCTGATAAGGCTTTCTTGTTTCCTAAGGTGGCCACTACCCTCGCCTCTGTTACCAAGGCTTGCAGATCCACACCACCCAGATCTTTCCTCCACAAAGCAATGATCAGGTTCTTCTATAAAGAATGCCTCGCTGTTTGCAGTCATTCAACCTCATTCACTCTCTTCCTCATAACTGTCAAAACACATGGACCATGCATTCTTCTGGAATCTAGGAACATATACTTCCACAGGCAGACCAGGTGGGAATCCTGGCCCTCAAAGAACTTACAGTTTTTATTCCAATAAAAATGTGATAAAGATTTTTAAGGAAATGAATCAGATGATATGGTAATTAGAGAGTGCCAGGGATGAGAGGAAAGCCCCCTGAAGCTGAGGAAGCATTAGGGTAGTGCCCACAGGGGGACTAAGTCGGTGTACTAGAGGCGGGAGCCACGTTTTAAACTGTCACAGGGCTCTGATTTCCTAAGACTTTGGTGAGTATCTCACAGCGTTCTTCACCACAGGGTCTAGCCTGATGTCTGAAAATAGTAGTGCTAACAAGTATTTGACCGTTCAATATGTGTGTGGGGGGCGGGGCAGGGGAGGAGTACAAAACAGCTTGACCACACAGCTGCCATGACAGGCTTAGAGGCCCAGACACAGCTTCTACCAGGCAACACCTGGACCCAGGAAAAGCCATAAGCTGACCCCACCCAGGGAGACCTGCATCTACGAGGAAATTCCTGACATTCCAAACATCCCCTATAGCCCTAGACAAATGTCAGCCAATCAGGGTCCTGAACCCTGGAAATCCCCTCACCCCAACCTCTGCTGTGATAAAAAAAAAAAAAAAAAAACCCACCCTGCCTGGGCTCTGGGCTCTCTGCTCTCACCTCTGAGTCTGACAGAGAGCCCAAGCTCTGAGCTTGAAAATAAAGGCTCTTTGCTTTTACATATAGGATTCGGTCTCCGTGGTGGTCTTTTGGGGGGTCCCTGTGATCTGGGCATAACAAATATAATTTGAAAATTACACTTTTCCTTAAAAAAAAAAAACAAACTTTAAAAACTAAACAATGATTTTGTAGTCTGGAGAGCTTTCTTCTAGGAACTGGAGTAAGATATTCTTGTCTCCTTCCAAAGTTAGTATACAGTCTTTCTCTCAATCTGCTTTGCTGTCTGTTAGCTGCCGTATTGGATAAGATAGTTATCAGGTCTTTTAACTAATCAAATAGTCAAACTAGGGGTAAAGAAGTTTTACTTTTTCCTGTTTGTTTTTCTTTCCCAAGACAGGGTCTGTCTGTGTAGACCTGGCTGTCCTGGAATTCGCTTTGTAAACCAGGCTGGCCTCAAACTACAGAGCTCTGCCTGCCTCTGCCTCTTGAGTGCTGGGGTTAATGGCACATGCCACCACACTAGACTAGAAAGGAGTTTCTCTTATCAACATAAAAATGTTTGCCAAGGTCCTAGGGAGATAGCTAAGTGGGTAAAGGGCTTGCCACTCAAGTCTGAGGACCTGAGTTCAGTCTCTAGACTACACATAAAAAGCTGGGCATAGTGGCATGTACTTGATATCTCAGAGATGGGGGGCAGAGACAGGAAGAGCCCTGGGTCTCTCTGGCCAGCCAGTGTAGCCTAGTCTGTGTGCCTCAGATCCCAGTGAGAGACCCTGTCTCAGAAAACAAAGGCATGACTCCTGAGGCACAACACCCAAGTTCAATTTCTGACCTTCACATGCATGTGCACACACATGCACTTACAACACCCCAATACACAATACAACATATACATACACAATAAACAAACATTTCTTTAGAAAACAAACAAGCAAGCATTGTGGAATGTGTGCTTAAAAAAAATGTTTCTCTTGGAGCTGGAAAGATGGCTCAGCAGTGGAGAACACTTGTTCTTCCAGAGGCCCAGCTCCGTTTCCAGCACTCACGTTAGGCAGCTCACAACTGTCTGTGGTTCCAGCCTCAGAGAAGCTGACACACTTTTCTGGTCTCTATGGACGCTCCAACGTATACACAAATAAAAATAAAATAAATATTTTTAAAAATTAAAAAATGAATTCCAACAGCCCTGGTCCCTCCTAACCATATCTTTCAGTCCTCTGAGACCTTTCCACATTAAGTGGGACTACTGTGTCTCTGCTCACTGCTGCGTGGAGGGTCACAGGATCCCCAGACCACACAGTTGTCAGAACTTGGCTCTTGCTTGTTCCTTGAGTTCCAGGGTGGCCATGTTTTTCTCCCCAGAAGGGATATTCCCTCTGAAGCACTTTTCTTTTTTCCCTAATAGAAACCAAGTTCTCCTGAAAATTCCGTGATTTTAATCTTAAAACCTGTCTCCCGCCAAGCCCTGTTTTTATGAAACGGTTTTCAT
Organism: Peromyscus nudipes; assembly: GCA_902168325.1. NCBI lineage: Eukaryota > Metazoa > Chordata > Mammalia > Rodentia > Cricetidae > Peromyscus > Peromyscus nudipes. Next base: position 18,437 of record CABHPH010150786.1, read on the forward strand.
TTTGTTCTAAGTGGTTTTTCTCCTTTCCCCTTGATTCTCAACAGGAATTTCTCTGGAATCATGTCACAATAAAGAGATTTAGAGATGGCATGCCATCTCATCAGGTAAAGATGCTTGCCACCAAACTAACAACTGAGTTTGACCCTTGGGACTCACATGTGGAAACAGGGAGCTGACTCCTAAAAGTTGACCTCTGACCTTCATGTGTTTGCCATGGCATAAGGGAACCCATTCCACCCACCCAACCACCCACTTACTGATAAATAGATAAATGTAATCGAAATTTTTTTTTCAGAGAGGCCTTTCTTCTTCCATAAAAGCTTTCTGGAAATACCCTGATGGGCACACCTAGAGACACCTTTCCATTGTTAGGGTGTGTCTTCCTTCTTCAGTCAAACCCTTTTGGAAAAACTCTCCAAGACATACCCAGAGATGTGTTTCCATGGTGATTTTAGTTCAGTCAAGCAGACAACGAGGATTAGCCCCTGAAGTCTCTTCGAATATGAGTACCCAGCTCGAATCTAACTGAACGAGTGCAGACATGTCTATCCAACCTGAGTTTGTGGCTTGTGCTTGGAAACTCAGTACTTGGAGGGCTGAAGCAGGAGGATTGCTACAAGTTCAAGGCAACCTTGAATTATAGTGCATTCTAGGCCAGCCTGGGCTATAAACTGAGACTCTGTCTCATACACAAACAGAGCAGGATCTAGATGGGTCCTGCTGAGGCCATGGAATTTGGATTCACATCATCAGTGTTTTCAGGCTATTGGAGTAGTTTAGGGAGCCAGAGATGAAATACAATTCTAGTCCTCGGCTTGGGTGGAACACCTGGAGCAATATTAAAAAGTAACTGACTGTTGTTGTTTTAAATATTAAAACTGATTAGTGAGATGAATTTTTTTTTCCTCAAGACAGGGTTTCTCTGTGTAGCTTTGCGCCTTTCCTGGAACTCACTTGGTAGCCCAGGCTGGCCTCGAACTCACAGAGATCTGCCTGCCTCTGCCTCCCGAGTGCTGGGATTAAAGGCGTGCACCACTACCACTCGGCTAGATGAAAATATTTTTTAACCACAATCCAATTTTAAGTTTTTTGACTGCAATAAAAAAACGCAAATTTCAGATGTGAACTCTTGACCTAGTCTGTCCAAAAAAATAGTGAAGAAAACTAATTAAAGTTCTGGCTCATGTTTCTGAGGACTCAAAGTCCAATGGCTGAGAGGGCCTGGAGTTGTAAATCACCATGGAGATAGGCGCTAACGGAGAGTCCATAACGCACTCAAGCAGCAGGAGAATGCAGTGGAGGAGCCTCTTTCCTCCACGGCCTCTGACGTGTGGGTGTTTGCCTGCATTTGTGTATGTGCACCACGTTTGTGCAGTGTCTGCGGAGGCCAGAAGAGGGCGCTGGATGAGCCTTATGGGGCTGGGAATTGAATATGGGTCCTCTGAAAGTCCTCTTCACAGCTGAGACATCTCTCCGGCCCCCAACAGGAGACATTTTTAATAAGCATGTTCTGGTTCAAGCTTGGGAGCTCTCTGGATAAGTGCCTCTAAGGATTCTATCTATACAGTTAAGAACTTACAGTTGTGAGCACATTTTCCTGAGCTCTCCTGGCTTCCTGTTGTGTTTTTACTGCTAAATCTTATTTATTTCCAATATACTTATGATGTAGATTCCTTCTTAATGCAGAACACATTTTAATTTTCTTGGTTTTTGGCATGACTTTTCATAACAACTCACTTACAAAAAGTGACTTTGTAAAAGCATCCATAGAAAAGTCTTTACAGTATTCAGAGATGTTTATTCCTTCAAATGTCATTAGATCAGATCAGTAAAGAAAAATCTTATAATTGCTAGAATGAGCCCACTTAGAAACTTGACTTTTATCCTTTAATGTAAGTACCATGGGAACACTAAGAAATAAATGAGATGAATATTAATTTAAAATGTCAAAATTTCATTTTTTTCAACTTACAAAAAAAGCTATTTCTAATTATGGATTATTTAGAGAAAGTTAAAAGGCACTAATAGGAAAACAAGCTGCAAACTCTATGATCTCAATATGAAGATGATCGCTGGTAGAATTTTGGGGTATTTTCTCCACAATTATGTTTTTATATCTGTAACGTGTTACACACCAACACATAATCACATTTAATAATAGTTTTATGTTCTTTTATGTTTTTATTAACTAAATTTTCTTAGTCCTTACATCTCTTATAGTTCAAAAGCTGTAATCATATTTATTTCTAATAGTCATTTAAAAAAACCTTTTTTCCTTTTTTAAAGATGTATGTATTTTTATTTTTATATGTGTGTGTGTTTGCCATCATGTATGTGCACCATGTACTCACCTGGTATCCCCAGAGATCAGAAGAGGGCATTGGATCCCCTGGGACTGGAGTTATGGATCAGCGTGAGCCATCATGTGGGTGCTGGGAACTGAGCCCACTTCCTCTACAAGAGCAAGTCCTGGGGTTGGAGAGAAGGCGCAGTGGCTAAGAGCAGATGTTCTTTCAGGGACCAGGGTTTGATTCTAGGCACCCACATAATGGCTGATAACTATCTGTAACTGCAGTTCCAGGGGATCTGATACTATCTTCTGACCTCCGAGGACACCAGGCATGCATGTGGCGGGACATATATGCAAACAAAACATACATCCACATAAAATAAATAAATGTAAAAAAAAAGAAAAAGGAACAAGTACTCTTTCTCACTGAGCTACCTCTCCAGCTTCAACCCTTAGTGAGTTTTTTGTCTCTAAAAAAATTATTAAATTCTTAAAAGATTTTTAAAATACATTTTTATTTTATGTGTATGGGTATTTTGCCTGCATATATGTCTTGTACCATGTGGGAATGATGCTTCTAGGCATCAGAAGAGGGTATAAGATCCCGGAATTGGAGTTACAGACTACTGTGAGCAGCCATGTGGGCGCTGGGACTCCAACCCAAGTCCTCTGGAATAGCAGCCAGTGCTCTTAACTGATGAGCCATCTCTCCAGCCCTTTAAAACAAAAACAAAAACTATGTTTATCCATATGTTTTAGGCCTGGCTGGCCTCGAACTCACAAAGATTTATTTGTCTGCTTCTACCTCCTAAGTACTGGGATTAGAGGCCAGCACCACCATGCCTGGTAAAGGGATTTTGAAAAGCTTTTTTTCTTTTGATACTAATGCTTGAAATGGGTCTTGTTTTCTAATTATATTAATGATTTGATGTATTAATTACATATTAATTAAATATATTAATGACCAATGTTATAAGGTTTAACTCACCTCCACCGCTTTCTTTTTTAGACTTAGATTTTTATTTTATTTTTATGTGTGTGAGTGTTTGGCCTGTATGTATGAATGCACACCGCACTTGACGCCTGTGGAGGTCAGATCCCCTGACTG
>CABHPH010150786.1:21844-39749 GCA_902168325.1 Peromyscus nudipes
TGTGGAGGTCAGATCCCCTGACTGACTGTGGAGGTCAGATCCCCTGAAACTGGAGTTAGGAATGGTTCTGAGCCTCTACCTGGGTGCTGAGAACTGAACCCAGGTCCTCTGCAAGGGCAGCCAGTGCTTTTGCACACCGAGTCCCCTCTCCAGCCCCTCTCCATTGCTTCCCAATAGTTCCTTGTGCTGTGGCACCCTAGTTCTTGCATTCTTAGTCTTGATGCATTTTTAGGTGTTTTATGCTGTGTCCCTAAACTGTGAGCACGGTACTGGCTGTGACGGTGGTGTATTCTAAGTGCTGGCTTGGGGGAGAATGTCCGCTTTCCCTACAAACAGCCTCTTAACTTACATACATAATTCTTCCCTCCCTAGATTGGAAGAAATTCTCCACTTATTGTTGCTGTTTAGTTTTCTGGAAAAGTCTGTGCTTTTTTCCCCCCCTCAAGGCAGTGCTTTTTCAACTCTGGCAACACATTTATATTGCTGAGGGATTTCTTTTTAGGAATGTCTGTACCTGGGATCCAGCCCACGATGATTAAATAAAACCCTTTAAAATGGGGTCTGGACACTGCTGTCTGTCACAAGGCTTGCCCAGTGATTTCAAAGTGTAGCCGGAGTTGAGAACCACTCCTGAGAAGCGGACTTGATGCCCGATGCTCACAGAGCCTTAGGCTCTCCTTAACTCTTGAGACATTGCGCAGGATCGTGTAGGTGCTCACCATCAGTTCTGCTAGGTAATCTCTGATTCTATAAACTCCTTGTTTCTCTATTTTTGCCTAAAATATTGCTTCCCCTATACTTGTTCTATATTCTTCTCTCTTGATTCTTAAGTCATGTTGGTTGGATATGTTAGGCTATTTGGGCTGCTGTATGAAAATGTAATAAACTGTGTGGCTTGTTAAGACAAGAAATTAATTTCTTCAATTATGGAGGCTGGTAAGTTGAAGGTTAGGATGCCCACAGATTTGATGTCTGGGATGGGGCTGTTTCCTTGTTCATGGTCCTCTGACTGCTTCCTCACACCGCAGGACCCAGTTGCTCTTCCTGGGGCCTCTTTTATATGGATTTTCATCTCAGGAAGGCTTTGTCCTCAGAACTTGGTTAGTTCCCCAAATCTCTACCTCCTATGACTTTGGGGTTTTTTTTAAGATTTATTTTTATTTTTACTTGTGTGTGTGTAGACTAGACTAGGTGTCGGATTCCTTGGTGCTGGAGTTACAGGTGGTTGTGAGGTTGTGAGGCGTTTGACGTAGGTGCTGGGAACTGAACTTGGTCTTCTGCAAAAGCAGCATTGCTCTTAACCACTGAGCCATCTCTCCAGACTCTCCTGTCGTATTCTCACTGATGGGGAATTCTTTTCATAGTCTGGACCTGAGCCCTTCACGAGTCACATCGTGCAGACGTTTTCCCAGTCTGGCTCATCTTGCCACTCTCTTCACACTGCCTTTTGTTAAACTGAAGCTCCTCTGTTTTAATCAAATTCAGTATTTCCGCCTCTCCTTTGCGGAAGAGTGCTTTGCGTGTTCTGTTTGAGATACTCTGCCCAAGCAAAGATCATGAAGAGGCTTCTCTCCCTTGGCTCACTTTTCACATGGGCATCTGAGATCCAGCTCAAATAATTCCTATGTATTAAGTAAAGAGGGAAATTGTTTTCAAAATATAGTTACCTAAACTTCACTTCTTTTATATTTATTTATTATTTATTTTTGGTAAACTCATTTCTCTCATGTAGTTCAAGCTGGCCTGGAACTCAGCCCTGTACTGTAGCTTGGAAGACTTCAACCTGAACTTCCGATTCCCCTTCCTCGGTTTCCCAGGTGCTGGGAATACAGGCATGACCACCAGTCTTGGTCTTTACTGCACCAGGGACCAATCTTTGTGTGAGCTCTGCAAGCATTGGTGGTGAGCTTCCAGCTCAATGCTGGCCTCTGCTCAGACGTCATTGGCATCACCCAAGATGGCTGCTGTCACCAATAGCACAAGGGTCCTGCTGGGACCCAGCTCCATTAGAGACTATGAAACACCCTGGGCCTTCAGGAGCCAAAAACGCCAAGTCCAGCTTTTCTGCTGGAAATTCTTGCCACTGCGTGCCAGCCAACTTGGCCCCTTTTGGTGTCTGAAGAACGCGGGGAATCAGATGAGCCCTCTGTCTGCATCCTGTCTCTGGGGCTAAGCTGCTCTTTTGCAGGTTTTGGGGTTGGTCCTGGATGCCCTTCTTTAATCTAGTCCCGACTGCAAGGGATTTCAAAGAAATTCTTTGAAGTTTTTGGCACTTGAATGGTTTCCTTCCTTAGCTTCCATGCCTGGTGCAGGGTTTTACATATTTTAAAAGTTTCTGGGTCATTTTGGATGGAACGTGGAAGCAGGTGGTTCAAATATGTGCCCTCAGCCTCCACTGTTTGCCATGAAAGTCAGGACACTGCTTTTATTATTAGCTTTATGAGGACAGTGAGAAGTCAGGTCTGATCTAAGGAAAAAGGACACTGTTATTAACAGTAAACATTATTTACTAATACTAATGATATTCATTGTTTACTTACATACTTGCTTGTTATGTGTATTTTCATCTTTTTGGAGAACTTTTGAAATGTAATCAAGCTCTTGCTTATATCAAATTTTACGTTACATATAAAACTTGCTATTGTTATATAGACATTATTTCTTCATACCATTGATATCTTTTCTTTTGAACATATTTAAGTTCAATTTTTTTTTTTTTTTTTGGTTTTTCGAGACAGGGTTTCTCTGTGTAGCTTTGCGCCTTTCCTGGAGCTCACTTGGTAGCCCAGGCTGGCCTCGAACTCACAGAGATCCGCCTGACTCTGCCTCCCGAGTGCTGGGATTAAAGGCGTGCGCCACCAACGCCCAGCTTAAGTTCAATTTTTAAAAGATTTTGTATATGGTAGATGTGGTGGTGAATGACTTTGCTCCCAGCACCTGAGAGGCAACAGAAGGCAGATTTCCGTGAGTTCTAGACTAGACTGACTGATCTACATGGTGGGTTCTAGGTCAGCCAGGGCTACATAGTGAGGTCCTGTCTCAAAAAAAAATCTAGTATGTATGCATAGATATCTGGGTGTGTTATACAGACAAAGGAAACATTCTGGAGAGGCGTATCAGACACAGGCAGGTGGAGAGGGGACTTGAAGTAGAGGTTGTAGTTTCTAGTCTAACACCACAAACATCTAGATTGCTTACATTGTCACCACAAAATGCTTTCCAAATAAAAATGTCATGAGTTTCCTTAGTTATCTTTTCTGGTTAAGGCAGGGTCACCCAGTTTGGCCTGAAACCAAACATGTAGCCCAGACTGCCCTCTGCACTTGTGGCAATCCTCCTGTCTCAGCCCCTGAAGTGCTGGGAATATACACATGAATGGCCATGCCTGGTTTTTTAGTTGTTGATGTTATTTTTTATACAATTGTTATATCATATTTTTAATGTTATTATGCTAAATATTTAGTTTTCATTTTTCATAAATTATGAAGGCATTATTAAAAATATCTACATATTTAATTACCATTGTTATAATTTATTTCTTGATGTAGAATTACTCAACAAGAGCATTAGAAGCCAAATACTTAATTGTTTTCCAAAGTATATTTTCACTTTCTCTTTTACCATCAGCACATAAAATTGTCCATTCGTTTAAATTATAATTAAGTTTGGCAATTTATAATACTTTTTTTAGTTTTTATTATTAGTCTTTTGAGAGTTTCAAGTTTTGTAGAATGTGTTTTAATCACAACCATCTCCCCAACTCTTCCCAGATTCACCCTGAGTTCACTATCTACTAAATTTTGTGTCTCCCCCTTTTAAAACCTTCTAAGACCAATTGGTGCTATCCAAACATTCTTGGATGTGTAGTCTTCCATCAGAGCATAATAGTTTCTTTCGGAGGTAGTCTCTCATGTCGCCCAGGCTGGTCTCGGTGGCTATGTGACTTAGTTATTTCCTATGGCTGTAAAGAGACACATACCATAATCAAAGCAACTTATAAAGGAAACCATTTATTTGGGCTCATGGTTCCAGAGTGTTCCAGTCCATGATCATCCTGCTGGGGAGCATGGCAGCAGTTAGGCAGGAATGATGCTAGAGCAGTAGCTGAGAGCTCACATTCTCATCTGTAACTTAGAGGCAGAGAGGAGGCTAACTGGGAGTGGCATGGGCTTTTGAAACCTGAAAGCCCACCCCCAGTGACACACCTCCTCCAACCAGGCCACACCTCCTAATCCTTCCCAAACAGTTCTACCAACTGGGGGACCAAGCATTCAAATCTATGCGTATATGAGGATCAATCTCATTCAAACCACCACAGCAGCTGAGGATGACCTTAAGTTCCTGATCTTCATGCGTCCACCTCCCAAGGCTGAGACTACACACATTTGCCACCACACCTATGTATAAGGAAAAATCAAAACTGACAGGGCCTCACATGCCCAATGTTGATTAAAACTTCCCACATTAAATACGAAAGGCCCCTATAGTTTGTGAAATCCTGAGTAAAATGCAGTATAGCATGGTGTCCCATGAAACCCTTGGCAAATTAGGTTTCTTGTATGTGCCTGGTGGCTTTCAGCCTCCACTGAATGGTGGTTGGAACTCCAGGCACTGCACCCCCATTCCAGGCAGCAGGAAAAGAAGTGTAGAGACACCCGAGGGAACTAGCTGTTTAGATGCACTCCTCACAAGGTCCCACTGGAGGACCAGCAATGCGTGGACATTCAATGGCTGTGTCATAGCTGTGAGACCACTGCAGCCTTCTCACAGAGCACAGGCTGCCCCAAATAAACCGATTCTTTCCATTGGTAAGAACAAGAGAGATGGAGCTCACTCTGCTGCGCTACAATGTCCGTCATCCTGCTTTCTGATTGGAACTTGAACCATGATTTTGTTAGCAGAGGGCCTTTAGACACATGTCTATAGATCAGAGGTAAGGTTCTCCAGAATGCAGATTCTGAACAGATACAGAAACGGAAAGTCCTTGTGGTTAGTGTCTGGTATAAGGACGAAACTGTAGGACTGACAGAGATATTGGGCTGAGGAACAGTTTTAATCTGGGTCTTGGCTCTAGCAGAAGGAACTCTGGGAAGTGGCTTTAGAAACTTTCAAAGTCTTAGTGAGAAACGGGGCAAGGTCAACCACGGCACAGAGCAGTTCACTGGATGAAGGCAAACCGGCTTAGGGAGCCTGCTAGGGTGGAGGCAGCTTTCCCCAGTTATGGCATTTCCGCAGCTGGAGGAGCAAATTAGTTACCTTTCTCATTCTTGTGACAAAAGAGAGAATCAACTTAGGGACGAGGTGTTGGTTTTTACTTTTGGTGTGAAGGTTCACTCCATCTTGGCAGGAGTGTGAGCGGGGCTGCTCACACTGCGTTTAAACTCAGGAGCAGAGATGGATGGCGCTGCTCAGTTTGCTTTCCCCCTTTTATCCAGTCCAGGGTCCGAGCCCTTGGAGCTGCCCATATTTAGAGTGAGTCCTTCCATCTCCATCGTTCCCTGTAGAAACTCCTTCCCAGACATGCCCATTGTGCTCTCCTCCAGATGATTTTCAGTTTGGCAACAGTCGCCATCACAGGGAATACGTGCTCCTCTTTTAGGTAGCACAATTGCATGGTCTCCAGTGGTTTGTCTCTTCAATTCCTTTGCTCATTATTGTGCAACTTAGCATTAAATATAGAACACCACCAACGCGCCTCTTACTTAAGTGTTTCCTGTTCAGATATTCTTATCGTGATTTGAGGCTTGGGAAGGGTTTATCCAGGATTTACACACGTTAACATAAATGGCAAAATTGTCTTGTCTTTAAGAGAAACAAACCTGTAATTACACAGGTAAAGTTCTACTCTCAAATCTTTTTCCTCTAGGAGTGACCTTTTTTCTTATTTGTATTCCACCCACCCATGTTTCTTTTTTGGTTTTTTAATTCTCCCCTTTATTGATAATAGATTCATTTCTCACAAAATCTGTCCTGATTGATGGTTCCCCTCCTTTACTTCTCCCAGTTCCTCCCTAACTCCCTGCCCATCTGAATCCACTCCCAGACCGGGCTTCAAAGAGATAATATTAAAATATAACAATAAAACATAATAAGATAAAACAAAAACTATCACATCAAAATTGGACAGGACGAACCAACAGAAGGAACAGAGCCCAAGAGGAGGCACAGGAATCAGAGACCCATTGGTTTGCACACTCGGGAATCCCATAAGAATGCTAAGCTGGAAGCCGTAATGTGTGTGCAGAGGACGTGGTACAGCCCTGTGCAGGCCCTGGGCATGCTGCTTCAGTCTCTGTGAGTTCACATGAGCTTTGCTCCTGTTGATTTCGAGGGCCTTGTTCTCCAGGTGACCTCCGTCCCCTCTGGCTGTTACATTCTTTCTTCCTCCTCTGCCCCGGGGATCTCTGAACTCTGAGTGGAGGGATTTGATGGAGACATCCCATTTAGGACTGAGTGTTTCAAGGTCTTTTCACTCTCTGTGTGATGTCTGACGCTGTGAATCTGACTGTCTGTGCGTCTATGTATTTTTTCCCACTGCTGCAGGAGGAAGCTTCTCTGATAATGGCTGAATAAGGCACTGGTCTATGAGTATAGCAGAATATTGTTAGAAGTAATTTTATCACTACATTTTTGTTTTGTTTTGTTTTAGACAAGTATTATTTGGTTTAAGCCTAGATTCCTGGGCTATCCAGTCAGTGGTTCTTGGTCAGCCAAGTGGTGTTGGGTACTGGCTCTATCCTGTAGAGTGGGCCTTCAATCAAATTGGTTACAGGTTGGTGACTCCCGTGAGCTCTGTGCCACCGTTACCCTAGCATGTCTTGCAGACACTGCAGATCAAAGAGTGTGTGACTCGTTTGATATTTACATTTCGTTTTCTGCAATGTGTGGATACCTTCCTGTACTAGAGGCACTAGAACGCAGGGGTGAAGGCCCTACGTAGGCACCAGCTTGGCATCTCCATGTTCAATGGGTTGTGTAGCTGTTGTCTTCAGCAATGGGGCCTTGCCTTCAGTATGTGGAGAGAAATCTATATGCTTGGAAATAGCCTGGGTTGTTTGGGAGTTCTCATGGAGCACTAACAACCCAATTAGATGTAACCCAATCCCTGTACTGAAAGCTTCGTTTGGTGACAATAAATGTCCAGTTGGGGCTCTGTCTCCCTCACTATTGGATGGTTTTATTTAGATTGACTTCGTATATGTATATATTTTTAGGAAGCTTCTGTTGTATGAGGTTTCCATACTATCCTTCAAATGGCCCTCAGTTTTAGCTTTCTCTTCTCCCTGGTCCCTTCTTCACCTTTCCCTTCCTCTCCCCACCTGATCTTCCTGCTCCAGCCCCCCATCCATCCATAATTATCTGGTCTATTTCCTTTTCCTAATGAGATCTATCTGTTCCCTCTAGTCCCTTACTCTATACCTGCTCTCTGTGGTTCTACAGTTTGTGGCTTGATTATCATTGACTTCACAGTTAATATCCACTTTTATGTGAGTACATATCATATTTGTCTTTCTGAGTCTGAGATACCTCACTCAGGATGATTTTTTTTTTCTAGTTCCATCCATTCGCCTGCAAATTTCATAATGCCATTTAATTTTAGTGGCTTTGTAATACTCCACTGTGTAAATATACTACATTTTCTTTATCTGTTCTTCCATTGAGGGACATCTAGGTTATTTCTGGTTTCTGGTAATTATGAACAGAGCATCAGTGAACACAGCTAAGCAAGTGTCTTTGTGGTAGGATGAAGTGACCTTTCGGTATATGCCCAAGAGTGGTATAGCGGGATCTTCGGGTAGATCAGTTTCCATCTTCCTGAGGACCTACAACTGTACACTGATTTCCACAGTGGCTGTACAAGTTCGCACTCCCACCAGCAATGGAGGAGTGTTCCCCTTACTCCATATCCTCACCAGCATGAGTTGTCACCTGTTTTATTGATCGTAGCCATTCTGACAGGTGTAAGATGAAATCTCAAAGTAGTTTAACATAAATGAATCAATAAATGCAATCCACCATTTAAACAAACTGAAAGACAAAAACCATGCAGGCATCTCATTGGATGCAGAAAAGGCTTTTGACAAATTCCAACACCCCTTTATTATACAAGTCCTGGAGAGATTAGGGATACAAGGGATACACTTCAACATAATAAATGCAATTCACAGGAATTTTATAGCCAATTGCAACTTAAATGGAGAGAAACTGAACGCAATTCTACTAAAATCGGGAACTCAAGACAAGGCTGTCCACTCCCTCCAGGCCTACTTAATACAGTACTTGAAGTCTTAGCAGAACTATGAGACAGCTGAAGGTGTTCAAAGGGGTACAGGTTAGAAAGGAAGGAATCAAAGTGTCTTTATTTGCAGATAATCATAGTATACATAAGTGACCCTAAAAATTTCACCAGGAAACTCCTAGAGTCAATAAACACCTTCAGCAAAGTAGCTGAACACAGAATGAAAATCGGTAGCCCCCTACATACAAATCATAGATGAGAAAGAAATCGATTTTTTTTGTATTCTTTGTTTTCTCTCTGTTTTATAGATCTCATCCCTGAGTTTGATTATTTTTTGCTATCTACTCCTTTTGAGTGTGATTTCTTCTTATTTTTTTTCTAGAGCTTTCAGGGGTGTTGATTAGTTGCTAATATGAGATCTCACCATTTTTTTTCATGTAGGTACTCAGTGCCATGAAGTTGCCTCTTAGAACTGCCTTCACTTAGTCCCATAAGTTTGGGCATGTTGTGTATTCTTTCTTCATTCAATTCTAGAAAGTCTTCAATTTTTTCTTAATTTCTGTCTTGACTCATTTTTCATTCAGTAGAGAATTGTTCAGATTCCATGAGTTTGTAAGCCTTCTGTTGTTTCTGTTCAATTAACCAGCTTTAATTCATGGTGGTCAGATCGGATTTGGGGTGTTATTTTTATTTTCTTATATCTGGTTTTGTTTGCATTGTGTCTGAGTATATGGTTAATTTTGGAGAAAGTTCCGTGAGGTGCTGAGAAGAATGTATGTTCTTTTGTGTTTGGGTGAAGTGTTCTGTAAGTATCTATGTTAAGTCCATTTAGTTTATAACTTCAGTTAGCGCCAGCGTTCCTCTGTTTAGTTTTTGTTTGGGTGACCTGTCTATTGGTGAGAGTGGGGTATTTCTCCCACTATTGGTGTGTGAAGGTCGACATGTGATTTAGGTTATTGTAGTGTTTCTTTTACACACTTGGGTGCCCTTGTGTTTGGGGCGTATATGTTAAAAACTGAAATGTCCTCTTGGTGGACCTAAACAAACCTATAACTAACAAAGCGAGTGACCTAGTAAAAAAACCTTTCCTACTACAAAGACCCCAGAGTCACCTGGCTTCCCTGGTGAACTTCACCAGAGATTTAGAGGAAAGCTAACACAATTCTTTCATGGACTCGGTCAAAACTTCGAGGAGGAAGAACCACTTTTCAACTTATCCTCTAAAGCTGCTCCTACAGATACAAAAACTAGATAAAGTCCTCACAATAGGGGAAATGAAAAACAATAACTTTGATGCATATAGATTCAAAACCCTCAAGAGAATTCCAGAAAACGACTCTTGACAACACGAAAGAGGAGCTATATCATGACCAACTAGGTTCTACGTCAGAACTGGAGTTTGACCCAACGTGTGAAAATCAATCGATGTAATTATATACGTGCATGAGGACAAAACTACAGGACTTTCACCAAGATGAGCAAAAGCACTTGCCAAAATTTTAATGTAATTTCTTTTTTTTAAAGCACACAAAGAACTAGGAATAGATGTGACCACCCTCACTAAAAGACATCATTTACAGACACACACAGTCTGCATAGAGGTGAAGGACTGAAGGTTCCCTTCCAAAGATCAGGAATAACATAAGGCCTCTTGCTTCATCTTAGTCAACAATGTACTGAAGTTTCCAGTTGGGGGAGGGGGGAACAGGGGGTGGGGAGGAGGGAGAGAGAGAGAGAGAGAGAGAGAGAGAGAGAGAGAGAGGAGGGAAGGGGAGAAGAAACTAGCCCACTTTGCAGCTGAACCTGCCTGTGGAAGTCCCACAGACACACAAAACCACCACACCAAATATCAGACTAATTAACAATGCTGGAAGGGTTACAGGCTAGACCATTGGCAAGCAAGGGTCAGTTGTGTTCCTGTGTGCTCACAGTGAAATGTCTGAAAATGAAATTAAGAAACCAGTTTCATTTACAATAACATCAAGCAGAAAAAAAAAACACTCAAGAGTAAAATTAGCAAAAGAAATGAAAGTTTTTCACTGGAAGCTGTAGAACAACACTGAAATTAACTAAAAACAGCCTCAATAAACAGAAACACAAAATTGAGTTCCTGAACTGGAAACCCAAATGTTGTCAGGACAATAATACTCAAATTAATCCACACTCTGATTGAATCACTATCAAATTTCCAACTCCCACATTTGATTTTTCCTGGAAATATTGGTACTGACTTAAGGGTAGGCAACAGGGTAAGGTTGAAGATTCAGAAAAAAATCCATTTTATTTATAACCAATTACTTATGACATTGTCAAGATAACCCAATGGAGACTGAAGGTCTTTCCAACAAAAGGTTCGAAACAACAGGAGTCCTCACGTGAGAGACTGAAGTTGGCTGCTTTGGTCTCATACACACCAATGAAAGAAACTGCAGATCGAAGACTTAAGTTCCAGCGCAAAAACTTAACACTGTGTGTGTGCATCAGTCCTCACCACTGCGGCAGAATCGCTGACATCAAGATTTCAAGGGGGAAGGGTTGCTGTTGGCTCCTGGTTTCAGGGAATACAGTTTGTCGTGGTGGGACAGCATGGTGTGGCTGCATGGTGTTTGGTACCAGAGCTTAAGCTGTCGCTTGTCCACAGCTTGCTGGATCAGGAAGCAGAGAGAGCTTGGGGTGACTCGAGACTGACCCACTTCTGGTAGCTCACAGTCCCAGAGGTCCCACAGCATCCCAAAGTAGCATCACTAGCCAGGGACCAAATGCTCAAGGCATTAGCCTATGGGATACATTTCCTATTCAAACTATAACAGGATGAGTCCATTTATATAACATGTTCAAAATAGACCCAAAAGGTGCTTAGTGATGGCCTCTGGCTGGGCACAGAGGGGCCGGGGTAACTGCTAATGAGGACCCAGTATCTTTCTGGAGAGTGAGAATGCTCCAGATTAGATAGGAGTGAGCTTTGTGTACTTTGGGACCCATCTTTAAAACCACTCCTTTTAGTTTTAAAGGATAATAATTAAGTGGCTGGAGTGGTGGCACACACCTTTAATCCTAGAACTCAGGAGGCAGAGGCAGGTGGATCTCTGTGAGTTTGAGGCCACCCTGGGCTACATAATGAGCTTCAGGCCAGCCAGGGCTACATAGTGAGGCTCTATAAAAAAATAAATAAATAAAAATGTTAAAAAAAAAAAAAAAAGAGCAAAACAGCAAATCTTGTGGGACGGGAATCTGGTTGTAGTTATAACATGAGCAAACATCTAGGTGTTGAGAAGGACACTCAGGAAGATTCCTCCCACTGGCCCCTGGGAAAAGTCTCAATGAGATTTGAAAGTGACCTGGAGCGAACCCTAGAAGGTAGTCTTCAGAACACTAACCTCTGCAGCCCTTGTGGATTCAATGTTTTTTGTTTCTTTGCTTGGATTTTCACTCTACAGTAAAGCAGACTTCCACAACACACATTGTAAAAAAAAAAAAAAAATAGAAAAGTAAAAATAGACCAAACAAACTTCACGATGTCCTTGTCTGCAGATTTCTCTGATGACCGGAGGGAAAGTGGTCAATAAATCTACAGACCTCATTCCCCATGCAGACGTGGTTGGCAAAATAAAAATTTCTGCCTAAAAGAAAAGATTCAAGTTGGAGAAAAGATTCACAAAGCTACTTAACTGGACCCCAGGTATCTGCCAGAGTGTGTGTGGTTCAGGGTGAAGGCCGGGGGTACAGGGGTGTTATGTTTAAATAGATTTATAACAAACAGTGACTTTGTCTGGTGCACCCTTGGGGAAGAATTTAGAAGTTGAAAATTGAAGGAAGGTTAAGAGAAGAAACAAAAAGCCACAACCAAGCAGCGGTCCTGGGTGTTGATATAAAGATCCTTTTTCAGCGTTTATTTCTGGATAAATCTTTGTAGTGTATAAGCGCTATAGAGAGGAATTTTCTAATTAGTGTGATTTTGATGAGCTGGCATTTCCTAAGCATTGTTTGTCTTTCAGCGCTCGGGACACCTGTCACGTAATTACACAGAGAATGAGAGTCATGCCTCTACTTGATCTTGGCAGAGGGACTCGGGAAGTATCTGGAACAAAATCCCCAAAGACCACCCCGGGTCACTGCCGAGATAACAAGCCTGTGTTTGTCTTTCTCGGTGGCCTTGGGGGGGTTCTGAGAACCAGACTCCTGAGAATTACTGTCCTGTGGTTGGGAGACAGATGTAGAGAGGGTGTCAGGACGACCGCACGGACAGTGACTCCCATTGTGAGGAGCTGTAGTGTAAGTCTTACAGGAGAAATAGGAAATCGAGAAGGGCTCCAGAGACAAAAATAGCGTGGCCAGGACCTGTGGGATGCTCACGGATGGAGTTGTACAAGAGATTTCCTGTATTTGAGCTCTGGAAACAATTATATAGAGCGTTTGTGGTTTTATCCTAGTTTTCATTTTTGAGTACTCAATGATCACATCCTTCCCTTACCCTCCTCCAGCTCAGCTCAGCTCAGGAGCTGTCTTGTGCTTCTCCAACTCAAACCCTGCATAGACTGTGGCACCGTGAGCCTGGTGTCGCTGGCTCTGGGGAGAGGACAGGGCAGGTATGAAAACCAGGAGTGCCTCTGAGTGTCTGCTCCCTCCTCTAAGGTCAGCTTGGCACTGGGAGGGCAATCTGGGTGCTGAAGGCAGAACAGTGGTCCATGAGCTCATGAGCAGTGCCATGCACCACAGGACACAGAAGACTTCCAAGGGCTAGGGTAGAACTGTACTGATACTAGTCTCATGTGATGCTCATCTCTGGGTGCCAGAGGTTCTGATGTGGTGGTATTGTATTCCCCAAAATATTGTGCACCCTAATAAACTTATCTGGGTCAGAGACAGAACAGCCACAATATTAAACATGAGGATAGGCAGTGGTAGCACACTCCTTTAATCCTAGCATTCCAGAGGCAGAGATCCATCTGTTCAAGGATACAGCCAAGCATGGTGACTCACGCCTTTAATCCCAGAAAGCGAGCCTTTAATCCCAGGGAGTGTTGGTAGAAATTAGAAAGGTATATAAGGCGTGAGGACCAGAAACTAGAAGCATTTGGCTGGTTAAGCATTTGGCTGGTTAAGCATTCAGGCTTTCGAGCAGCAGTTCAGCTGAGAGCCATTGGGATGAGGACACAGAAGCTTCCAGTCTGAGGAAACAAGACCATCTGAGAAGTTGGCCAGGTGAGGTAGCTGTGACTTGTTCTGCTTTTCTGATCTTCCGGTGTTCACCCCAATAACTGGCCTCAGGTTTGATTTTATTAATAAGACCATCTAAGATTTCTGCTACATTCTGATGTAAGTTGATCCTTGCAAGGGGTTAGAGCTGGTGAAAACTTCATTCCTGTCCATACAGAAGTGGAGGGAGGGCCTGGGGAGAAGGCTTGGCAGTTAAGAGCACTTGTCCTTGAATCCCTTCCATGGATACTGTGTGTGTGAGGTGCACAGACAGACATGCAGAGCAAAACTCCCATACACATAAAATCAAAATAAATAAATCTTTAGAAAAAATGGGGGCAAACCCATATGATCAAATCAGGAGCCATCATGTGCCCACAAACACATACAAAGAACTCTCACTAAACTTTAAAAGCTGAAGTTTTTTTTCTGCAAACTTTGCCTTCATTTGGCTGTCAGGGCC
Organism: Peromyscus nudipes; assembly: GCA_902168325.1. Classification (NCBI taxonomy): domain Eukaryota; kingdom Metazoa; phylum Chordata; class Mammalia; order Rodentia; family Cricetidae; genus Peromyscus; species Peromyscus nudipes. The sequence goes on from CABHPH010150786.1 coordinate 35,743, forward strand.
CTTTCTCTGTCTTTCTACTTCCTTCCATCTGCTGCCTTACCCACTAGTGCATTAGGTCACCACGAGTTCCCCACTAGTGTGTCAGGTCAGCACGAGTTCCCCACTAGTGTATCAGATCACCATGAGTTCCCCACTAGTGCGTCAGGTCAGCACGAGTATCATTTATCTGCATCCTAAGAGCATCATCTTAGTGGGAAGAGGCTGCAAATTCAATCCTCTAATGATACAGATCTGTGACTATTGAAGGCAAGTCACGGAACCTTCCTGAACCTCAGTTCCCACATCTGTAAAACCGATGACTACTCAGATATTTCCCAGGCTGGCTGAGTTAAGCAATTATAAAAATACTCAGCAACATAAAAAATCCACACAGTAGTGTAGAAAGGTTAGTTTATCAGGCAGCTCTCCGCACTTCAGAAACCTTTGCTGCTGAGAGAGTTGTTCCTTCTTTGGGTGACATGGGTGCTCCTGTACTGAGCTCCAAGCTATATTCTCATCGTAGAACTGCCCTGCAGAGGGGCACTGTGTTAGGGTAGGCTGGGATCACAATCTCCTCCATGGGGGGAGGGGGAGAGACAGACAGACAGACAGAGACAGACAGACAGACAGGCAGAGACAGAGTAAAAGGAGGGAACTGAGCTGGGGGCTGAAGGACAGAAATTTGGTTCTGCTTCAAGGTGAGGACAAGGTACCTGAGACTCTGTGCTGCCCCAAGAGCCCTGTGAAATCAAGCGACATTTCTTGTAGCAACCATGCGCGTTAGTCCTCCTGCAATATAAGAAACAGCATGAAGAAAGGTTTGTGTAGCTTGTAGTCTGGGAGGCTGAAAGTCTGAGATGGGATGGTACTGGCTGCTTCATCTCCGGTAAGAACTGCCTGGTGGTGTTTGCCACACACGACAGAGAAGCATGGAAGGAGATGGATGCTTGAAAAAGCGACAAGAATAGGGGTTGCAATGGACACTGGAAAACTCCCTCGTGCTGACTTGAATCCTTGGGGGGGGGGGAGCACGGTGACTGGATCATCTTTCACGACCTGCAGTGAGCTGACCATCTTCAATGGCCTCAGTGAGCTGACAACGTCCCAGGGACCAAGTGAACTGATCACCTTCCACGATGCCCAGTGACCTCATCACTTTCTGCTGGCTCCTCCTCTGGTTTTAATGTTTTCATTTATCAATAAAGAGATCACTGACATTGTCATCCATGTATAGAATGTATTTGGATCATATCCACCCCATGCCCTCTCTTTTCTCCCTCCCATTCTTGCTGGTCCTCATGGCTTTTGCTTTATCATCAGGGTTACTTACAGGGGCACGGGTACCACACCAGTGGCCTACCACTAAAGGAAATGTCTCTCCTCTCCCCGGCAGCCATCACCTGCCTCTAGACCTTCAGGGAGCTCTTCTTAGCTACCTCCTTAGCTACTGCTAGCTATCCGTAAATCCTCTGGGGAGGGGCATCCCTGAGAGTTCCTTCTCCATCTGTAACAGGATGTCAATGGGTCCAATCCTGCCTTGGTCTTGTGTAAAAAGCAGCTGTAAGTTCAAAGTGCCACGGCCACGTCATGCCCTGAAGAGTATTCCACAGCATTCCACCCCACCTTCCGGCCCTTACATTCTTTCTGCCTCTCTTTTGTGATGTTCCTGAGCCTTGGAGGGGTGGTATAGACGTCCCATTTACAGCTGAGCATCCTCAGTCACCTGTTCTCAGCCATTACCAGTGAAGAGTCCGTAATTATGGATGATCAGTCTCACCTCTTAAGACTCTTCAATCTTTTAGACCTCCACACTGGAGACGAAGCCCCTGGCCTGTGAACTCTCAGCAAACAGACCACATCCAAACCTAGAATAGCAAAACCAAAGTAAACAAATGACAGAAATCAAAACTGCATGTTTGTATATCAAATTTTAGATACAGATTTTTATTTCTTTTTATTTCAAACTTTCTGCACTTTGTATATTTATTTATATAATTATAAAAATGAATTTAGAGAATAATTTTAGATAGGAATAATATAATAACTCCAAATAGGCATGATAATATAGCCATGGCACTTTGGAAATCAGCTAAAAAGATAGAATAAGAATTGTGAAAATCAACATAAAAATATATGTAATGTACATTTATATATTATATATTCTTATATATAAGAAATGGCTGTGGTATTGTGGCAAGTATAATAAAAGGTAGGTAGGTATATCTATATAAATTATGGTTAAAATGCTATAGAATATGCACGTGAACACTAGAAGGGAATATACAAAAATACTAGATTTATTTTGAAAAACTGAAAACATGAGCCGTTGTAAATTATTCTCTAATTTGGAAGCCTTTTAAAAACAGCTTTATTATTTTAAAACCTTTGAGACATGATAAAAAAATGATGCGTTTTTTTTTTTAAGGATTCTTAAAAAGAGAGAGCAGAGTAAAAAAAAAACTTAAATGCAAATTCTTCCCCTGGAATGATTCTGAGCTGGAGCTATGGGGCCGGCTTTACCATGAGGAAAGAACTGGGAGCTGAGGACGAAAGCCACACTTGATTCTCTGACAAGAAGCTGAGTTTGCAGAACACAGGGCTTCGTTTCGCTCTCCAGATACATTTGCTTCTGTAATTCCCAAGCAAACTCTGCTTCACGTACTCTGGCCTCAGGCAGGAGTGCAGCTAAGTAGGTAGGGTGCTTGCCTAGGATGCACAAGGTTCAGTTTCCAGCACTGCCTAAACCAGGTGTGACAACAGGTTGTAATCCCTGCACTGGGGAGGCAGAGAGTTAGAAGACCAAAAGTTCACGGCCATCTTTGATTGCATGATGCATTTGGTGCTATGTGTGTGGCCTACAGAAGATTTCAAAAACAAAAAGCCTCATTTATGTTTTTTAGGGAATCAAATCACAGACCATTGCATGTACATACGGAAGTGTCTACACAACCCCTTTACTTTGTGTAATTAACATGTGCTTAAAGAAAAACCAGACTGCAAGATCCCAGGAGCCATACTTGTGAGCCCCACAGTCCCCGAAGCCAGACTGTGGAGCCAGGAGACGAGTCTCAGAGAAATGGAATCAGGGGGTTTTGGCTGCTCAATCGTCCCTTCTCTGGTTGAAAGAGTGGGTTCCTAGTGAGGACCTGGAAACTTGCTGGTTTAATTCTGCTTTGGCAGGAAAGCATTTCCCACCGTCTGCTAGGTAGCTGAGGATGGTGGGAATTGAGGCCAAGATCATCGTCTGAAGTGGCTAGCTTTGTGGTTGCTGTGTGGTGAGCATTCATTGGCTTTTGATTTTGTTCCATTCAAAAGGAAACCCAAGCTATGAGACCTCTTACAGACACGGCTCCTTCAATATGAGGTGGAAGGGGCTGGGGCTAGTTCTGTCAGAAAGTGCTTACAAGCAGTGAGGACCTGAGCTCAGATCCTCAGCATCCATGTGAGTCAGGTGCAGTGCTGGACCATCCATGTGAGTCAGGTGCATTTGTGTGTAACAGCGTGTAATATAAACTTTGTGCAGGCATGGTGATGGTGTAGAAACAGGACCCCCCCCCCAACAAAGCTTACTGGCTAGTCAGTCTAGCCAAAATGGTTTAGTGAGAGACGCTTGCTTAAGTAATACCCCTCAGCCATGTTCATGCAAGTACCCCTAGTTAAATGCATGAAAGAAGGAAGGAAAGGGGGGGAGAGGGGGAAGGAGAGGGAGAGGGAGAGAGAGACAGAGAGAGAAAGAGAAAGAGACAGAGAGAGACAGAGACAGAGAGAGACAGAGAGAGAAGAAGGAAGAGAAAGGGGGCTGCTGGAAAGGAGTTTGGTGGGAACAGAAGTGTATAAGGGAGAAAAGGAGGATAATGAGAGTAAATGTTATCAAAGCATATGCATGAATACAGTTATATATATGCATGTATACAGTTATATATATGCATGTATACAGTTATATATATGCATGTATACAGTTATATATATGCATGTGTACAGTTATATATATGCATGTGTACAGTTATATATATGCATGTGTACAGTTA
>CABHPH010150788.1:0-16559 GCA_902168325.1 Peromyscus nudipes
TTTTTTCTGAGCTTTTTCTCAGTTATAGCATTCCATTTACAAATTAGTAACTATGTGTAGTGGCTAATTTTGTGTCAACTTGACACAAGCTAGAGTTATCAGAGAGGAGGGAGCCTCAATTGAGAAAACACCTTCATAAAATTGGGTTGTAGGCATGGCTGTAGAACATTTTCTTAATTAGTGAATGATAGGGGAGGGCCCAGACCATTGTGGGTGCTGCCACTCTTGGGCTGGTGGCCCTGGGTTCTATAAGAAAGCAGGCTGAGCAAGCCATGAGGAGCAAGCCAGTAAGCAGCATTCCTCCATGGCCTCTGTATCAGCTGCTGCCTCCAGGTTTTTGCCCTGCTTGAGTTCCTGCCCTAGCTCTCTTTGGTGGTGGACTGTGGTGTGGAAGCAGACGCTGAATAAATCCTTTCCCCCCAAGTTGCTTTGGGCATGGTGTTTCATCACAGAATAGTAACCCTAACAAAGAGACTGTGGTTTCCCACCAAATAAAAGAAAGCAATGCCCTTGCAGTCCACAATTATCTTCAGTACGTACTCCTTGAAGGTCAAAGTCTTTGATGTATCATATTTCTATCATTTAGAAGACTGTCTACCACTGAAGGAATAATACTGTGGGGATTAAAGATTTATCTCAAATGCAGCATCTTGAAATTATCAATTAAATTTTCCTTTTTATTGTATTTTATATTAACTAGACTTTCAAAAGCAAGATTATTTTATGCTGCTAATAAATCACAGATTTTATAGATATATAAAATATACAACTATATATATATATAATATACAACCTTATCCACTTGCTAAAGGTACATGAATAGAAAAGAACCAAGAGTATTAATATTTAATTCAGTACTTATAGGGTAGTATATTGAACTTAACACATGATTTGTTAGTAGTATACCAAAATGCCACCAGTTTTGCTTCAGAGCTCTGCTTAATCTAAGATGTAGTAGTCATCAGACAAAAGATTATCTGATAAGTAGCCTAAGATAGATCTCAGGACTCCACACAGTTGTACATGCCTGCAATTTCAGGGCTGGAAGGCTAAAAGAGGAGTTGCCATGAGTTTGAAGTGAGCTTGGGCTGCATAGTGAGTTCTAGACCTGCCTGGAGTACATACAGAGTGCCTCTGTGTGTTGGCTACTTTCCTGTTTCTGTGATAAAATACTATGACCAGGGCAACTTATAGAAGGAAGAGTTTATTTGGGCCTGTGCTTCCAGAGGATAAGAGCTCATCATAAGGGGAGGTATGGCAGCAGGCAACAGACATTGAAGCAGGAGCAGGAAGCTGAGAGTTCACACTTTTCACATTTCAGTACTTCAGCAAGCATGAAGCAGAAAGAGCAAAAAGGAAGTAGGAAGAGGCTATATACTATACTCTCAAAGCCCTCCCCCAGTGACAAGGGGAGGCCTCTAGCAAGGCTACACCCCCTAAACTTCCTTGTGGTGGTTTGAGTAAGAATGCCCCCCCATAGGCTCATATATTTGAATGCTTAGTCATCAGTCATCGAGGAGTAGCACTATTGAGGAGGATTACAAAGATTGGGAGGTGTGGACTTGTTGGACTCTCTGTCTTTCTCTTCCCCTCTCCATCTCTCTGTCTGTCTGTCTCTCTCTACCTATCTATCTATCTATCTATCATCTATCTATCTATCTTTCTCTCTCCCTCTCTCTTTCTCTCTGCTTGTGGATCAGGATGTAGCTCTCAGCTACCGTTCCAATGCCATGTTTGCTGCCAAGCTACCCCTGTCCTGATAACAACAGACTGACCCTTTGAAACCATAAGCAAACCCTCAATGAATGCCGTATATACATCTAAGAGTTGCTGTGGTCATGGTGTCTCTTCACAGCAACAGAGCACTGACTAAGACAGTCTTAATCAGTGCCACCAACTGGAGACCAAGCATTCAAGTGGGTGAGCCTATGGTGGATATTTGTCATTCAAACCACCATACCCTGTCTCAAAAAAAAAAAAAAGGAGTTCATATGCTGCTGTAAAAATAAATACAACATAATAATATTCATCATGTGACTATATGGTAACAAAGCAAATATTGCCCACATAATTACTCCCTGCTTCATTATTAGTAATGCATAATTATCATTGAATTCTTCCATAAAAGATACTATGGAGGAATAAGTCTAGATTATAAATAAAGGATGTTAAGAGTTTCCCATAAAATCTGTTGGAAATTCAAATCCTTCAAACAAGAAATGTAAGAAAGAGGAAAAGCAATGAACAAGTTAAGTGTGTATTGGAAATTATAGTGGGCTCTAGTGGACATTTTGAAAATTAACATTTACACAGTCATTGGAATATGGAAGTGAAGTATACACAAGAGATAATAAACTCATTACTAAAGAGATAGCACTGACTGAAAATAGAAATGGGATCAAAGAAGGTCTTTGTAGAAAATTCATTTGTGGAAAACTGATATGTAATGTATTACTAAGGGAATATAATGGATGTCCAAGGTAGATCAATGTCATGCTCTGATATTTTTCATAATATCATGCTTTTTCATAAACTGCCTTACTCTGTGGACAATTGACTTAATATAACATTTCTTACATTCCTACATTTAATTCATGAGCATAGCAGGATAATTCAGGTCCCAGTGAAAATTTTCAGTTTATTTATTCAATTTGATTATCTACTCCAGTTAAATTGAGGAGTAAATTGCTGTATCAAGACTGAGCTTTATGCTCTGAACCATACAGAAAAACAATTATAAGGTAAAACTTTATCCTTCAAAACATAAAACCATTTTGATAAAATGTGACTGAGGGGCTGGAGAGATGATTCAGTGAATAAGAATACCTTTAGTTTCTGCAGAGGACCTGGGTTCAGTTCCCAGCACCCACATGGCAGCTCACAACCATTTGTAACTCCAGTTCTGGGAGATCCATTGCCCTCTGTGGCTTCTAAAGGCAACAGACACATGCATGATATACAGATATTCATGCAGGCAAACATTCACATACAGAAAATAAAAATAAACACGTTTTGAAAAAAATAAACTGCAGTTGATTAACAATGTTATATATTCTATTATTTTATTAGTGTGATTAATTAGGTAAGAACAATATATAGAAATAAGATGGAAAGCATCAGCCACCATATGCAGTTAGAAAACATCAAGGAACTGTGTGCTCTTGCAGATGGACTAGGAGACATGTGTTTGGACACATTTTGTTCTTCCACAACAGTCAAAACACTACTTTTCGAAGTTCTGAAATATGATTAAGGAGTATAAAGCAACCACAATTATTCTAGAAGCACAATAATGGCTCCTATTACTGTGTGTTATATTCCCTATGGTATTACCATGTCTGATTAGTGTTACATGCTTATTTATTGAACAAATAAATGGATATATTGTTTTTAAACATGAAAATAATTATTTTCTGTTAGTGACTTTCTCTATGATTTAAGTTGCATTACCAGATCTCTTATTCTTCACTTAACATAGGGAGAATGATTTTTTTGTTCCAATGTCAAGTGTAAACAAATAGTCCAGTTATCATTTAAACTCTCTAAAACCGTATTTACACTGCAGATGTTATGACATTTAAATCACTAAAATATTTTTCAAACTTGACAAAAATCTTTTTATTTACTCTCCTCCATAAGTTAACCAATAATAAGCAAAAATTTAAAACATATAAATGAAAAAAAGGAGATAATAAATAAGTGTCACATAACTTTCATCTGATGTTGTTATATAACTCAAAAATGCCATTTGAAACCCTTCTTAGAATTGTTATGACATGAGTAAGATAGAAATGTTATAATAGCCTTAGATACAGGACAATTGGGACACCAAGAATCTGAGACACCCTTACCTGAGCTCAGAGAGAAAATTAGAGTTAGGGCTACATTACTCTGCTTTTAATCCAAATTCATAAGAACTATGTAATAAAAAAAAAAACCACCTGTACTAACTGTACTATGTAATACTTATTTTCATATTTCCTTAAGCTTTGAACTCATCTTCTCTACTTATCAGAAGCTTAAGTAATAAAGAATACGAGTGTGAATTGCTTTCCTTTGGGCCTTTCATCTGTTGAGGGCATAAACATTACAGGTGAATGTTCTATTTGCTTAAAATAGCCATCTTTTATAACAGTTCTAATAAAGGCAGTAACCTACTTGCACAGTCTCGCAGCCAACTTTTGAACAATTAGCAAGAAAAGTATCTAAATTTTTAGGTACAATAAATACCTTCATTAGAAAAGGTCTTGTTTTACAACTTCATCTACACAATACATTAAAATGTTGTCTCTGAGAGAACAACACTGTGTCATGTCCCCACTTTAGCAGAAATCAACAACATGGTTGTTCTTTCAACACATCACTAAAATAGTGATCTACTTAAAATATCATCATTCTCCTTTCAGAAGAACTTGGCTCAAAACCTGCAATACGTCCCAGTTTTCAATAGTAGAATATCCAAGTTGCTCAACCTGACACCCAAAGTCATTTGACTGTGGAAGTCTCACAGAAGGAAACCATGTAACTATATGTCTTCTAAGGAGGAGAGAGCAAATAGGGGGCCAGTCAGCAAAAGAAAACTCTGGCTTCCATATGCCCAAACATGATTAAGGAGTTGTCAACAATAAGCACATAGTTTGTTGTTGCTACTAACGATGGTTCATTTTTATTTTACTGGGTTTTTTAAGAATTTTGCACATGTACAGAGTGAATACTGACTACTCTTACCTCCTGCCTCCCTACCATCCCTATCCACCCACCACTCCAGATACAAATACCTCTCTCAAATCGGTGTCTATTCATTTCGTTTTGTGACCTACCAGGGTTTTCTGTGGGGCCATGAGTCTGGAGCTATCTATTAGAAATTTGGGGTGTCAATAGAGGGTATATAAAACTAAAGACAGCGACTCCTCCTTGCAGCAGCCAGTAGATCAGGGGTAAAAGGTAGGACCCTGTGTGAGCCCCTCCCTGTTCGTCAACTGACTGTTGATAGAGCTGGTCTTGTTGATAGTGCCGATAACTACAGTTGATGTGAATTAATGATTACAATAGATATATGGATCTTGGAAAATGGTATTTCCTACTCTTCCACTCTATCTTCAGGCTTTTATAAATGTCCTGTCCCCTTCCCTGCAATGTTCCCTAAGCCTGAGAGAGGGGAGTATAAAAGACTTGTTTAGGGCAGAGCAGACATCCATAACTTGTTTTCTGCATCCGGAGTAGCTGTGGGTCTGTGCTCACCACTGTTCCTTGTAAGGAAATGTTTCTGTGATTTAGGACAGAGACAAGTTTTTTATGGGTATAAGAAGGTATTAAGAATGCAGCTGGCTGTCATGTCAATTCTGTTAACCACCAGAAATATGCTCCCCACACGGGCTTACTACCTTCCCAGGTCTGTGTTGTCAACCAGGCTTACAGTATCAGATATTGCCCCACTACCCCGGCCCTCATGAAATGGATCTTTAATCCACCCAGAAAACAGTAGGATAGACTCTGCATTGCCCCTCCCCCACAGTCAAGCTTCTAGTGCACAGATGGGTTATGAGGTCTCTTTTGCTCAGAGTTTCCCTCAGTGTGACAGTCAATCAACTTCCTGTTGCCTGAAAGATACAGGACTCTCAGCTATTCCTCAAGCATCATGTCTCCCTGCATGCCACCATTCTCTTTGCCATGATGATAATGGAACAAACCTCTGAAACTGTAAGCCACCACCTCAATCAAATGTTTCCCTTATAAGAGTTGCCAAGGTCATGGTGTCTCTTTACAGCAATAGAATACCCTAACTATGGCAGTTCCGCGTCTTACTTATCCATTCTTATTCATTCTTCAGTTGTCGGTCATCTAGGCTGTTGCTATTTCCTAACTATTGTGAACAGGGTAGCAATGGATAGATGTGCAAGTATCCCTGTAATAGTAAACTCCTCTGAGTGAATACCCAGGAGTGGTACGCTTGGATCATATAGTAGTTTTATTTTCAGTACTTTGGAAAATCTCCAGACTGATTTCCAAGGTGGCTACACTAGTTTATATTCTCACCAACAATGTATGAGTATTCGCTTTCCCCTCATACCAACCAACATTTATTGTTATTAATGTTCTTGATGATAGCCATTCCAGATGGGGTTAGGTATAATCTTAAATTGGTTTTAATGTGTGTTTCCCTAATTGCTGAGGTGAATAGTTGGTATATTCTACATACTAATCCTTTATGGGATATGTGGCTGACAAAGATTGTCTCTCTTTTTATGGGCTTCCTCTTCACTTAATTGACAGATGCCTTTAATATATAGAAGTTTTTTTAATTTCACTAAATTCTATTTGTCTATTGTTGGTCTTGTTTCCTCTGCTACTGGAATCTTATTTAAAAAATTATTACCTATACCTATATGTTGAAGCATGCCCCCCACTTTTTCTGCTATCAGTCTGAAGGATGGCTATGGGATTTTTATCAGAATTGCACTGAATCTATAAACAGCTTTTGATAGTGTAGCCATTTTCAGAAGATCAGTACTAGTTCATAAGCATGGGAGGTCTTTACATCTTCTGGAGCCTTCTTCAATATCTTTCTTCAATGTCCTAAAATTTTCATTGTAGAGGTATTTTATTTCCTTATTTACATTTATTCTTATTTTAGTTTTTGTGTGGCTACTGTAAATAGAATCGATACCTTGGTTTCTTTTTCCACAAGCTTATCGTTCATTGGTATTAACAAAGGTTACTTATTCGTGTGAAACATGCTTTTAAAAAAAATTTGCTGGGCAGTGATGGCATGTGCCTTTAATTCCGGCACTCAGGAAACAGAGGCTGGCATATCTCTATGAGTTTGAGGCCAGTCTGGTCTACAAAGCCAGGAAAGCCAGGATTACACAGAGAAACCCTGTCTCAAAAAAAAAGCCAAAAACTAACTTAATTAATTAATTGATAATTTTTTTAAAGTTTCTTGGGTATTTGTGATGTGATTCTTAATTAAAGCCATTCATTGATAAAATTCCATTACAATTCTCTACTCATGCTTTGTCTAATCAAACAATACATGCATTTCCCTTGCTTCAGTGCACACCTTTTTCTACACAAAAACACACAATCTTTTTTTCATGTCTTTTATATGTACTTTATCATCTTCAAAATCCATTTTAAATCTAACTTATTCATGAAAACTTCCAGTTCCAGAAAGACTTTTAAAAAGGTTTCTATTAAGTATTTTTAAATGACATTATACCATAAATAAACACTTACTAAGTTTGAAAATCAAGTACTTCACCTAATATCATTCACAATTATTGTTCTTACTTTCAAAAGAATGACCTGTTCCAACTATGTGGCCATTACTGAGTATTTTACAATATTATTGAAAATAACAAACTGCAATTTATTATTTTATTATCATTACTCATGGAAATTTATCATCTTTTGAGTGTAGATTTAATTTCATGAAAATGAAAAACTGTCCTGAAAACTCAAAAATAATAGAAAATAAGCAAGATATTTGGAAAGAAGGAACTGTCTTGCCTATGATTGAATCTTCCGAACTTAAAATTAGACCCAGAGCTCAGTAACTATTTATTGATGCAGTGAATAAATTTGGGGTCAAAAAATGAGTTGTGATTCTGAGGAAATAGTATTTCTTTGGCTTTATAGGCAATTCAGAAGGACAGCCCTAACCCACTTGAGCAATTGCAGTATCACAGGCTTTCAGAAAAACAACAATCTCACACACGTAAAAACATGGCTTTCTTTAAACGTCGTCAGCATTTTTGGCTACACTTACGCATGGGTAGGCTTGGAAGGTTATTTCAGAAATGCTTATTAAAATTTAGAGCCGTTTTCTGCTGTTTTATCTGGTTTGTTGTTAAGTAGCATACAAGGCACTGGAAGCTAAAAAAACTACATTGAAATTATACCAAAATATCAAGTTATTACCTTCAGAAAGCAGTATAACAGATTATTTCACCTTTAGTCTTTCCTAAAATTGGTATAATAAATATTCACTAATTTCCTAAAAAATGTCGTGATAAATAAGCGCTTATTGATAAACATAAGGAATAAAAGCTTACAGGTCACAGTGCTGTCTGCACCTGCGCTACTCACCATCGAAGACAGCTGGTTACTCCTTTCACTGGGAAAGAGTTCTACTGAGTACTCAAGACACCATAGTGGCAAAGATATTGATTTAGTGGAGTCTGGAAAAATTCAGAAACTTGGAGTCTGATAAGAAGCATTTTCTGGTACATATCTTTCCACAACCGTGTAGAAACAGCCATAACAAGGAACCAAAATTTAGGGACAAACACGGATTACTTAAATGCAAGTGAGGATAAGCCAATGAGGAGATAGTCCATGCAGAGGAACCATCATGGCCCGTGAGTAAAAGAGAGTGTTGTGTTTTAACTGAAATATTAATGGTTTACAAATCCAATCCAGAGACTCGCAGAGGATTTTACTTTGAGAGAGAAATCCAATGAGGGGAGTTATATAAACAGTGCAAAGGTTTTTTTGAGATGGCATCAAAGCTGCTCAAAAGCTGAAGTGGGTAAGTACATTGTTGTGATGTTGAGGTTGACAAAAGTAAACTGTGCAGTATGAGAAGCAAGTGCAGGCAAAAGGCTGTTGTACTGTGAGTCTTCTAGGAGAAAAGAGAGAGCAACATCTCTGTGATTGTGTGACTGTAAGATATAAAATGACATGGCAGACACAAATGATACTAATCATAAAATAAAAAGTATATGCCAGACTTCATCAAAATTACAAACATCTGTTCTTCAAAAAAATACCACAGAAAATGAAGATGCAAACAACATATGGAAGCATTTGTGACAGATGCAGACATTGAACATATACAACAAAAGAATGGGTGGACCACATGCAGAACTCCTACAATAAATTGACAATTAGCCCAGTTATTTCAAATGTCAGAAGGCTTGAACAGCCACTTCATAAAAATAATATGCAAATCCTCAGGCACTACATGAGATGATATTGAACATGATTGGGTCATCAGTGAAAGTTCAATGAGACACTGAGTCACAGACTTGAGCACCATAGAATTATGAAGATTTTGAAGATTGAAAACACCAGGTGGTAAGAAGAATAGGAAGAAAATTCAAATACCAACAATAACTGAAAGAAGGATTGAACAGTTCAACAAATCTGGAAAAAAGATTGTTTCTCAAGAACATGCCTATCCTAGCTTCATACAATCCCATTTTTAGATGTTTACCAAAATAAAACAAAAACACATGTTCACAAAAAGACTCATAATAGTGTTCAGCAGGCTAACTCATAACTAATAACAATTGGAAACAACACAAATACTTATCATGAAACAAACAGGCAAACAAGTTGTGGCATCTTCAAATAACATAAAACAACTTGACAATAAAAATTACAGATTCATGCTACAACTTGGGTGAATCTCAATAGCATTATTTTGAATAAAGGATGAACAGAATACATGGTATTTATTTCAAAGACAGTAGCACTTATATATGCTAATACAAATCAGAAGATTGGCTGTCTTTGGGTAAGGCTGGAGAGGTAACTGTGATGGAGTAAGACAAAAGTTTTGGAATGATAGAAATATTCCATTACTTGATGGATTGTTTCACAGGTACATGTATGTCTTCAAAACTCTTGGAAGGTATGTTTAAGATCTGTGTATTCTATTGCATATGCATAAATAAGCAAACAATAAATAAAGTGCATTAAAAAATTAACATTGGGGTGGCAAGATGTCTCCGTGGTTAAGAGCACTTAACTCCTCTTGCAGAGGATCCAGGTTCAGTTTCCTGCACACACAGGAGCCTGTAAGCCTGTAAGATCTGACGCCTTCTTCTGTCCTCTTCCATCCTCTTCCACTCCCTCTGCCTTCTGTGGGCTCTTGCATACAAACAGTACACATAAACTTACAAAGTCTCAGACCAAAACACAAATAAATACTGAACAAATAAACTTTTATTTTTTAAAAAAAAATTATGTAAAATTGAAGTTTTCTAATCAGTACAAGAGCTCCATGAACACAATTAGAGCCTTGATAAAAATGTGTTATCTTGAAAAAGTTGGACCATCATTCTGAGAACAACATGAGGGAAGACATCCAAAATCTAAATCGACAATGTAAGGGGTTGATTTGTGGGTCTCTTTGGGAACGCTGTGAAGTTGTGTTGTCTGCTTCTCTCTCCAGTTCAGCTAGTGGTTTCTCTTTTCCTCTTGGTTCTATAGCTACACTGACATGTCTATTTTCATATCACCTTGCAGGGATAATTACCTTGCAAGTGGTTTGATGAGTCAAAGTTTTAGTCTCACTCTGAAGGGCCTAAATAAAGCACTTCTTTATTGATGCATATGATACACAAATAGCAGGTTTTGTTGGCTTCTGAGTTCCTCCCTAACATTGGGAAACGTAGTGTCTGCATCATTAATTGGCTGATGCACCAACATCTTACCACAGCAGAAATATTAGGCACAAAATTAAATTAAATCAAGAAAAAGTGAATAATTTGATCTATCTGTGTGAATTAACCAGATGCATTACAGTTGAGTTTGCTTTCATTATAAATTACATGTGTTTTCCTTCTTTTTTTTTTGAGACAGGGTTTCTCTATGTAGCTTTGGTGCCTGTCCTGGATCTCACTCTGTAGACCAGGCTGGCCTTAAACTCACAGAGATCCACCTGACTCTGCCTCCCAAGTGCTGGGATTAAAAGCATGCACCACCACTACCCAGCGGGTAAATTACATGTATTTTATTTTATATGTGTCCTTTCTAAAACTCACTAGGAACACTTCAATAATGATTATTATAAAAATATTTCCTGAAAAAAAGTTGCAAAGTTACATTCATTATCAAAGCATTAAAAACAACTCTTAAATCCATAAATGTTCACAATGGACAAATACCAACAGGAATTCTTTCATATTGCATCTATCTGTTTATTTTTCATTTTTCATCATGAACATGGATGGAATTAAAGTCTTTAGAACCCCTTTAAATAGCCTCAGCATTAGAAATTAATATATTTTCCTGAAGACTCTAAAAGATGTTATTCTCCATGTTCAATCACAAAAAAAAAACAGAGACAAATATAATGGAAAGGACTCAAAACAAATAAAATAGCTCCAGATTTTATGGCTGAGGGGTGCCTGTGCCCAACTATAATAGTAGGACTTAAATAGTAGGAGTAATATCTAGGACATACCACACTATAAATGAGCAAGGTAAAGCTCAAAATGATATGTAGCCTTGCTCTTAGATAGAAGAGCCAAATGAAAAAGGCTTAAAAATGATTCAAAGCAAATTATAAGAGTGTCACTTGATATTGTGAAGTCATTCATTCATTCAGTAAATGCTGAGCACCTAATATACTAAAAAATACCAGGCTAGATGTGGAAGACAGTATAAAATTGTGGACAAGTGCATAGCTTTAAGGGAAGATGAACATTTATTATTTGAAAATTAAATAAATGCTTTAATAGAAAATAGAAATGAATAAGTAATTTTGTCTAGGTTAGGAGAACCAAGTGATCTTTCATAATATGACATTCCAGCTGGACTTTTTAGGAGATTCATTAATTTCCCAGTCTGCCATAACCAATTCCTATAAACTCAGCGAACGGTAACGACAGAAATGTATTTTATCACAGTAATGAAGCTCATAAGTCAGAAATGAAGTGTTTCTAGGCCCAGTTCCTCCTGAAGGTTCCAAGGGAGAATCCATGCCAGGTCTCCCACCTCATTTCTGATGACTAAGTCTGGTAGATGCGGCTTTCCATCTCTACCACTGTCTTGGCATCGTCTCCTCTCTGTCCTTGCCGTAGCTCTGCTCTTACAGGCACATTTATCACGGGGGGTGGGGGGGGGGGAAGGATTACCTAACTGAGGATAATCTCCCCAACCCCTTCCTTTTATCTATACAGTGTGCATTTTTCCAAACAAGATCACATTCATTTATCTGGATAGGTTCCTCTCCTAGGTTGTGTGTAACTACATTATCCAACACACTCCAGAGACAAACAAGATTTTACAAGCTGGAAAAGTTGGAAAGGGTTAAGTAATAAAAGCAAATGCTACTGCACAGATGTTGAGAAAGCATGCAAAGTATAATATTACAAAGAGCCTGGAAAGGGGGTAAGAGGTAAGGATTAAGCAGCAGTTTGGAAACAGAAACACCCTAAAAGTCAAACCAAGAGGATCTTAAACAAACCAAAAAACAATTCAGATGAAGATATCTACAAAACAATTTGGAGTAAAGAAGAGATGGAGAGATGGCTAAGTCTGACAGACTTTGAACTGAGGTTGGCAATTTTTTTCTGCAAAGGGCCAGATTGTAAATAATTTAGGCTTACAAGCCATACTATCTCTGTCACTATTCCTCAACTTTGCTATTGGAGTGAGAAAGCGGATATAGACAACATGGAAATTAGGACCTGTGGATACATCCTTATGTTTAAGTGTGGACATGAAAATTTGAGTTTCATATAATTCTAGACAAAATAGTATTCTTAAAAAAAAAGTCTACAATACAAAACCACGTGTGGGGTTGACATCAGCAAAATAGCTAGTACCATGAGCCCATCCTTTATGGGGATACTAAAAAAGCTAGCAAAATCTGGGCAAATCAACTTTGTCAGAGCTCTGGAAAATCATAAGAAGTTTATAATAATCAGAATTTTGAGGAGAGCTGGCTCAGTGGGTTAAGTACCTGCCACACAAGGACAAGGACCTGAGTTCTGACCCCCAGAAGACAAGCAGGTCATTAGAACTGATTGACCAGCCAGCCTAGATGATCTGTGAGTTCAGGATTCAGCCAGAGGTCCAAAATATATAGTAGAACAGCAATAAAGGAGAATAGCACACAGTTACTTCTGATCTCCATCTACATATATGTGCGCCTGTATGCATGCATGCAAACACACATGTTGTAGAATATTATTTTAAGGTGTGTTACATTTGTTTATGCTGTGAAACACTTATTTAATGATGCAAAGATGTGTTGCATTCCATTCTGTTGCAGTTGTTTAACTCTGTGAAGCTGTGTTACTTTGCGTGTCTAAAACACCTCGTTGGTCTAATAAAGACCTGAATATCCGATTAGCAAGGCAGGAGAAAGGACACGCGGGGCTGGCAGGCAGAGAGAATAAATAGCAGGTGAAAAAAAGAGAGAAGGGAGATCTAGGAGCAAGAGAAGGAGGGGGATTCCAGGAACCAGTCACTCAACTACATAACCAGTAATGGAGTAAGAAGTAAAGAAAGGTATACAGAAATAGAGAAAGATAAAAACCCAAAGACAAAAGATAGATAGAATAAATTAAGAAAACTGGCTATAAATAAGCCAAGCTAAGTCCAGGCTTTTATAAATAAGAATAAGCCTCCGTGTGTATTTATTTGGGAGTTGGGTGGTGGGCCCCCCAAAAGCCCAAAGAGTAAAGAGTAAAAAAAAAAACACACACACACATGAACACATTACATCCACAACAGAGACAGAGACAGACAGACACAGACAGAGACAGATACAGAGAGCTGAATCAAGACAAAATTCCCCACAAATTTTAAATTATAGAAAACCTTTACAGCACTTCTGTCTGCCTCCCTCCTGTCCCTCCCTAGAGCAGCAGTGGCCCTAGGAGGTCGCCCTCCACGTCACTGTGGGCCGCTCGCTGTTTCGGTTGTGAGGACAACTAGACAAAGCTGGTTTTGTCTGCTTTGGTCAGGTGGACTTACCTGAAAGACTTAAAGAGGGCTTTTGCCCCTTTTTACTAACTTGGAATATTCTCACATGGAGATCGAGACATTCCTTAAAAACCTTGTGAAGCAAACGGGCTCCACAGCTCCCTGAGGCAAGAGCACACAGTTGAGGGAAGCAAGAGAAGAGCCAGAGATTTGGAATGAAAAGCAGGTAAAGAGTTCCTTTGGGAGAAAAAAAATGCACCGAAAAGCACCCACAAGAACCGGAATTTAGAAAATTGTGTCTAACCAGGGCAGGATACATTGCATTGTGTGTGTCTGTATGTCAAACATGTTGCTTATTGGTCAATGAATAAAACACTGATTGGCCAGTGGTCAGGCAGGAAGAAGTATAGGCGGGACAAGGAGGAGAGAATTCTGGGAAGTGGAAGGCTGAGGAGACACTGCCAGCCGCCACCATGGCAAACAGCATGTGAAGATGCCGGTAAGCCACAAGCCATGTGGCAAGGTATAGATTTATAGAAATGGGTTAATTTAAGCTATAAGAACAGTTAGCAAGAAGCCTGCCATGGCCATACAGTTTGTAAGCAATATAAGTCTGTGTGTTTACTTGGTTGGGTCTGAGCGGCTGTGGGACTGGCGGGTGAGAGAGATTTGTCCTGACTGTGGGCCCGGTAGGAAAACTCTAGCTACAATACATGCTTAAGAGAAGAACTTCAAATAACCTAGAATTTCACCTTTGACTAAGTTGTAAGCTTTGCAGAAATAGGAAGTAAAGCCTGAGGCAGCATTGTCTGGTAAAGTTGCCTGCATGCCCCTACAAAGTGAACTCTCAAAGGCAAGGAGAAATTAATTTCTTTTCCACTTTTTCTTCCTCCCTTCTCTTCTGATTTTTTCTTTTCTTCTATTTTTTCTTCCTTTCTTTTTTCAATTGTTGTTTTCCATTCCACCATTAAAGAATACTACCAAAATAACTGAACATAAACTAAAGAAACATGACATACATAAATAATACAGCTGCTATAAAATGTTCAGGAAAAAATCACAAGAGTTTTTCATTGCAGGTTGAATAGGTAGTATAACCATCAACAAACTTCTAGATAGATCACTTGAAATGATGAGGTCTCAGGAATACAAAGTAAAACTAAATATTAACAAACAGTGGTTTGTAGACTTATTGGATTCTACCCAATGCATAATCTTGTGAATAATTAGCAATAGACAGAGGAGAGGTAAAGAATCATAAGGAGAAAACTAGGATCCATCCCATGAAACAGAACTAACAGCCAATAGTCAAGACAACAAAATGATCCTGAAGGCAGCAGAATGGAAACAAAACATCATTCACAACGAATCTTTGAGATATTAGCAACCGGTTTCTTACAGCAGCTGAAGCTGCTCTGAAACAGAGGAAAGGCATGGTTCAAAGGACAGAATGGAGACAAAACACATCATAGGGATGTTTTAATCACTGTGGTGGGAGGCATAAATGCTGAAAAGTAAAACATATTGCTAAAAGGAATTAAATCTAAACCAGTCAGTGAGATACCCATGTTTCTATATAATGTAACCCTAAACAATATACAGATTCAATGGGTCACTACTAAAATCCAACAGACTTCTTTTTCTTCTCAACTAAAAATGGAAAGACAAAAAAATTGAAAAATAATTTAAAAGAGTTCCAAAGCGCAGAATAAAGTATTTTAAAAAATATGAATTTCCCAGGGGCAAAACTTCACACAAGATTATGCTATGCAGAGCTGATGCAGAGTGATGGCTTAAAGACGGGCTTCAGCGTTAGTGGAATAGACTCAAGAATCGAGAAATAAGTCCAAATATCTGTTACTAACTGTAACAATTCAGAAACAATACCAAGAAGAAATATGTCTGTCTGATAGACAGTACTGAGATAGCTGGATACCCTTCCCAAAAGATGCAATTGGATCACCTACTTCACAGCGAACGTAAAATCCATTCCAAAGGATCAGTGACGTGAACACAAGGGTAAAACTATGAAACAAGAGAGAAAACACAGGGGTAAGTCTTCATCACCTTGGACTTCACACTGGATTCTTAGAAATAAGGATGCAAACGTCATGAAGAATGAAATAAAAATAGAGAAATCTGACTTGATTAATACTAGAAATTTATGAGCATTGATACACAACCACCTAGAGAATTATAGAAAACATCGATCAATTACATATCTAATTAGTATATTTTATTCAAAACTATCTTAAGGACCCACAACTCAACAATAAGACAAAATAGCTGTCAAAAAGTAGGCAGAGAGAGAATCTGAATAGACATTCCTTAAAAAAAAAAAAAAAAAAGGACATGCCAATGGCCAAAAGGCACACAGAAATTTTTCAAACCAAGTAGTCATGAGTGACATGCAAATTTTAAACTATAAGATACTACTTCGTGTCCTAGAAGATGGTTTTTATCAAATGAAAAATAACAACTATTAGTGAAAATGTGGTGAACTGGGAACCTCCCAGAACTGCTGGCGAGAATGTAAAACAGTAGAGTCACTATGGAAAGCAACCTGGCAGGTGCTCAAGAAGTTAAACATAAAATTACCATATGACCCAGCCATCCCACTACTAGGAAAATAACCAAAAGAATTGAAAATATCAGCATGAATATTCATAGCACAGCTATTCACAGTAGCAATTCCTTCCCCTTCCTCCTGCCCCTAAAGCAAAAAGACAACAAAAAAGAAGAAAATGAAACCAGAAGAGATAAACACAGGTTCTATTGCTAAACCTGATCAACTAATTGCCAGCAATGTTCTTAAAACAATACAAGGTCAGTGATAGTGGTTGATTACATTCTTGAATCCTAGCAGAAGGCCTAAAGGAGTTGATGAAGTTGGT
>CABHPH010150788.1:16659-28150 GCA_902168325.1 Peromyscus nudipes
TCTCTCTCTGTCTCACACACACACACACACACACACACACACACAAAGCTGAAATATTACTGAAACATAGGCAGCTGGATAGGGGAACTTAAAAGGCAGATCAAAGATCTAGTTGAGGGTATGGGTCTGTGCAAGCTGTGGCACTGTTCCTCATGTTAACAACCCAAGTGGAAATTCTGGAAAAGAAAATAGTAAGAATGGTAACTAGATAGAACGGGCTCGGGAACAGTCATATTACTGAAGTCTCCCAGGGCACCCAGGAGCTGATACAAAGATGGAAACTCAAATCCAGGTTCAAATCCTTAGCAAAGATTAAAAGATTAAGCACACACAACTGATCATTTAAAATGATTATCGATATATTTTAAAGCTTTGAAGGGAGGAAAGAGGCCCTTGAGAAGAAATAAACTTAGTTAAAACTTAGGAATATACAGGAAAACGCAGCCCCCCTCCCCCCAAAAAAAAGCTTAGGCATATAAGACTTGTCTAAGATTAGAGATGGTCCAAAAGAACGGAAAAGATAGTAACTATCCTGAGCCTCACATGGGCAGAAGTGGTGTTCAGCTACTGAGGGGAGAAGCATGGGAAAAGACTTTCTCAAATGCATGGATGTCTAGGGTGTGCTGAAAGCTAGGGTGAAGTAGGCATATAGACAAAAGTGCTCCTTTATTCCATGCCTTCCCATAATCATTAAGCAACAGTGATCCTCAGTCAGCAATATCAAGGCTGTGGTAGGCTGTTAGTCCCCTGTGGTAGCCTAGCCTGTTAGCCATCCAGATGCATCCAGCTCAGCTATATGAACTCAGCCTTCTGGTGAGAAAAGAATACTATTTCTATTTCCTGGGCGCTTTCATTTTATTTATTTATTTATTTATTTTTGAGACAAGATCTGCCTGTGTAGCCTAGCTGACATAGACTTCTCAGCCGTTTTCCTGCCTCTGCCTCACCATGTGGTGGGATCACAGGCATATGCCACTACATTCAGCTTCTACCGTTAGTATACACGTAAGGTTAAGTGTTCGGTGAAGAATTACTAAAAACACAAGCCTATTCCATTAAAAAAAATTGATTTTGTTTTTTTAAATGGCCTGATGTCTAGAGATATTCGTACGTGGAAAACGTACGGAGGTATTTCATAAAGTTAAAACTTTTAACACTAATAGTTTAATGACTAACACATGAAAGGTGCTTGCCCAAGGGTGGAAGATGTTCATGAAGTGTGGAAAAGGTCAGTGAAGAAACAGAAAGTATGAAACAAAATGGAAACAAACTAGAAAATCAAATAACCAACATGATGCATGATCACTTCTTTGCCTTCTCGGAGTTATTTTTGAGGTTTCTAGAACTAACTCTTGACGATTCTCAAATACCCACATGGCCCTGAAAGTGTCCCTGTTGGAAGATGCAGACCCTTTGAGAACGGGGCCGAGTAGGAGATTCTTGGGACATTCGAGGTTTGCCCTTGAGAATGATTATAGTTCCTTCTCTTCTTCCTCTTCCTCTTTCTCTTCAGGCTTTGCCAATTTAATACAAAATGGACTCCTATCATGATACTCTGTCTTACCTAAGGCCCACAACAGTCACTCATGGGTTGACACCTCCAAAACCATGGGCCGTAATACAAGTCTTTGCTCTTTAAAAGTTCATTGTACCAGGTATTTTGTTATAGTAATAGAAAGCTAGAAAGAGTCCTACTAAAAACAGGTAAGAATTTTAAAATGTGGTGACACAGCGGGAACACTGGAGCACTTGCCTCGCTAGGATGCATAAAGCCCAGGGTTCAAACCACATTGCCAAAAAAAAATTGAATTCAGAAAGAAATGAGACCATCACCATGAATGACAAATGTTTTATTAAAGTTCTCAGGATTGAAACAACACCTAGCAAAGGATGAACCCTAGCAAAGGATTTTGGATAAAAATGAGTCAGCCATAGACTACTTGAGGGAGAATGGAAAAAAAGACATTTATTAGTAAACATACATGATGAGAAGAGCCTTCCAGAAGGAACAGACTATATTCAACGGCCAAGTGCTTCACCAGTTGGGAAAGAAGAGTGGCTTAGGAGAAAGGAGGACTCAGACTGGGGATAAAAATCAAAGAGATTTCATGTGGGTAGGTAGGCTCGCAGGTACTGCCTGCTATTTCCCCAAATCCCTGAACAGCACAATTTGGTTTTATGTGGTTGTTTTCAGGATTCTCAAGCCTCAGTTTTATCAAGTCCTGATAACCTGCTCCAGGGTACATAAAACAAAAGGAATGGAAGTCTCCAAGGAACTGAGGAGCTGCAACTGGCTGTATTTTCCCTGTGCGTGTAATTTTGCTCTGCTTTGTTTTTGCCAATTACACATTTAAACATAGAAACAACCCGCTAAAGAAAGGAGCATCAGTATCTATATTGTTCTTAATGACTTGTTACTAAGTATTTTCAGTTCTTAATTTGGGGTCAGGTCCTTGTGTAATTATTGATTTCACATTGGAGCTCTTCACTCGCATACCCATGCGGCAATCACGCTATTTAAAACTGTTATCCCATAAGCTACTTTCACAGCATTCTAATAATATTGGTAAATCTATCTATCTATCTATCTATCTATCTATCTATCTATTTACCTATCTATCTATCTATCTTGACATAAGGCATTATCATAAAGCATAATCTGTGTTAGATCATTAAAAGCAAATTCTCACCCATTTGTTCATTAAAAACACATTTATTTAAAACCTACTTTTACATGTAGTCCAAGCTGTTTTCCAATAATCAATGACTATCAAACCATTCTCTTGGTTGTAATTCATTGAACTTAGTGAACTAGAAATAGCAAGCAGGTCAGCATTTAACTCCAAACAAAAGCAGTAGATCAGCCTCACTCTCTGAATTAGATTATATACTGAGTAACACGCACGCATTGCTCTCCTTCAAAAGAAGAAAGGAAAGGAAATGCCAGATTGCTTGTGATTTCATTAATAATCCTGACATTCAATCGCAAAATTGAAGCCATGACAAAAATCCTGTATTGTCCCCTCCAACTTAAAAAAAAATGGGCAGTTTTTGACAGGTGATAGATTTATTATTCTAATCTAAATGGTGCTGGGTTTAATATCTCTCTTTCCTTTATTCAGTTTCAGGATATTGATCACTACCTCCTCTGCAAGACTGGTGACCAGAGTGTTGTCTATAGCAGCCTCTTTGGGGGGCTCTCAGGGGAAAGCTCTGTCAGCTGTTATTAATGAAAACCATATTTTTGAGAAAATGTTAGTGACACCTTGATAACAAATCCAAACCTATGATTGATGAAAAACAAGCATAGAAAAACAATGCATGTTCCATAGAATAATGATTTCTCCAAGATTGATTTTCTTGAGTGTTTAATGATTACTAATATCCTTCTCACCACACTAATGCCCTTGAAATCTACAGGTCTGGATTCTGGGCTCTCACTTAGCCTCCACTTATTTTCAATAATGAGCTGCTTTTAATGCAAATTTTCCATTTTGGAGTCCCTAACTAAAAATGACTTAATCTGTACACACTTACATGCACATGCCATGAAAACTATGCATTTGAAATACAAACATCATAACAATCATACATATGATAATAGGTTATAGGTGAATTCACTAAATTATAATATAAAATTTCTGCCATAAGTCAGTCAAATCTCTTCCCTCAATTTTTTTATTTCTGTAGAACTACTGTTTTACATGTACCATATAAAATAATCTATAATTTTTTTAGGCATTTTAGTTGTTATAGCAGTCTGGTTATATTTTTAAATAATACTATCAAGTTGAAATTTTGAGTTTCCAGTCTGATTCAAAAACCATATAGCCTGATCCAAACATAGATGAAGGCTGTAGTTCTAAAGTCAAGAGATACTTGTTTTCCACACATTTTCCCTTATCTTTGCCAATTCTCTATGCTTATTCTTCCATTATTGAAAATGCCTGAACCATCTAAAGAAATGGGGAAAATATACTAGGATTGCAGCTTAGGGCTGAGTCTAAGATACAACCCAATTCTATGTACCAAGAAGTTGTTGAAATTTGTGTGTTAATTGGGGTGTGATTCTTACAGTCCCATTCTGCTATTGTTTCTTAGACATACAGTCTGCATAGAAAACACAAGAAAAAGTAAAGAGACAATGTGGGTATATCTGAGTCCCCAACTAAAAAGCTATCAAAATAACTCCAAATTTAATCACCATTGACTCCTAACAACTTTGCTTTCCATAATATAACTATCAACCATTGCAGGATACAAGAATTAATTCGAGTATCCTGCATAAGGAGCATCTATACTGGGAGAGCAGAGAAAAAGCTTACAGCATAATAAATGCTCTCTGTGAGTTCATTGGGTGATTTGCCTTTATGATACCAAAGGATCAAGGACTCAGAAGATAAGTGGAAACCATTCAGGAAAGTCGATTTCAACCCTCTTTCACAAATCACAATCTTCCTGTCGTTGCTAGTCTCTAGATGAAGAGCTGTAAGCAATCAACAATGGCTGAGAGAGAATTAGTCTTCCCCAGAGGGGATTCCCTCTGCATGGCCAGTTAGTTATAAAATACCAAATGGTCGTCCTCAGAAACATATACATGCACATACTGAAAGGTCTCATCAGGTTGTTTTTATGTTTGTTCATTTATATATATATATGTAACAATGATTGTTAAAAAGAAGCTGTGAATTTGGGAGAGAACAGAATGGGGATGGATGTAGGAGAGGTACAAAAAGAGGAGAGGGATGGAGAAATTTTTGCTATTAGATTTAATTAAATAAAAATAAATCTTTAAATAATTACTAAATAATTTATTATCAAGTTATTGAATACATAGTTCCTATGCTTGAAGATACATATTCCATTTAAAATGAGATAAAGGTATGAAATCTACTAAAAATAGAACTGATCGAGTTTTATTAACCTTTAGAGTTAGAAGTAAAAGAAATATATAAAAAGAATCTTATAATTTAGACATCTGTCTTTGCAGTAAAACATTGAGAGAAATCACTGTATGTCTCTAATTACTACTTTAAAAAAATTTTGCTCTTCAGATAATTTCAGTAAAGTCTTCTAGAACAGTTAACAATAGTTTTACGTCATGTGTATTGTTATTAAAACTAAATTGAGTCTGTAGTGATGATGAAAAGAACAATAGGGTTAGTAATTCATTATTATAATATAGTTTTAGGTCAAGTTTTCCACATCCTATTGAGTGTTTATGTTTATACCCTACATATTCCCAACAAACTGCACTCTTCTGTCTTCAGATTTACTTTGTAGAAAAATGAAGTCACCTGTTCCTATGTCTTGATAGCTTGTAAGTCTTCCATTCACAATACATTCTAGCCATGAAATCAGGCTTTATTTCCTTTTATTATGCTGATTAAACACAATAGACATCCACAGGTATAATTTCTAGAACACAGTGTTCTCCCTCTCTACCCAAAGGAGCTATCCCAGTTGTCTCGTTCCTTCAGAGTCTACTCCAGTTATTGCAGCTAAAAGTAAATGGTTGTTCTCTGGTTGGGGATTTTATCTTTTTAGGGAAAAATGAAATACATGTTTGTTGATATAAGTTCAAGCTGCTTTGTTTCCCATAGGTATTTGGAGGCAGATATTTCTCAATGCTATTATTCTCAGGCTAAATTTGATGATATTTCAAAAATATAATTGGAATTTTCTTTCTGTTACCACTAAGGAATCATTAGGTTATATATCACAGACTAAATGAGCTCATTTAAAAGAAAAGCTCCAGTCTTCCACTTATTGTTATTCTCAAAGTGGTTGCTAAATGATATTTTTCTTTTTGTATGCTCAATACATAAATGACATAGATTCAAATTCCTTTTTGTGTGCTCAATACACGAATGACATATACTCAAAATTTTCTGTTTCTTACCTGGCATCTTAACCAACCAAACACAATAAACTGTAATCATAATGCTACAGATATGAGTAGGATTGTCACTTAGACAGTGTTCATTTTTATTCATCTTTTATCACATCTCTGAAAACATTCTTGCCATTTTCTGTAGACTTGATTAACAAACACTTGATCCTGGGGCTGTTCCTCACACAAGCAGCTGTGCTGTGGGATGTTCTGTATGACAAATATGTTAATAAATAAAACACTGATTGGCCAGTAGCCAGACAGGAAGTATAGGCAGAACTAACAGAGAGAAGAATTAAGAGAACAGGAAGGGAAGGAGGGGAATGCCTGAAGCCGCCACCAGGACAAGAAAGATGTAAGGTACCAGTAAGCCACAAGCCACATGGCAAAGTAGAGATTAATAGAAATGGGCTGAATATAAAAGTAAGAGCTAGACAATGATAAGCCTGAGCTAGTGGCCAAGCAGTTTAAATAATGTAAGCATCTGTATGTTTATTTTATAAGTGGGCTAAGGGACTGCTGGGGCTTGGTGGGACCCGGAGAGAAAACTCCAGCTACACAGCTGGATACTTTGAACTTTGTTTACCAATGTAGACACATTTCCTCTAGTTCCTTGGACTCAGCTTGGATTCTCACATCACTCTGATGACATTAGATGCCCTCCTCTAGCCACGTCCATATTTCTTACATTTTTCTAAAAACAAGTGAATATTTTTTTAAAAATCCAACATTACTATGCAAATATAAATGGTAGTTGATATCAACATCATCATCATTATTATTATCATTAATTCAGTCATAAGTACTGAGTGTGCATATATGCCAGGCACTTTTATAAGACTGGGATTCAACAGTGAACAAATTACATAAAAATCTCTAGTTAGGAAGAAACAGAAAATAAGCACTAAGCATAATAATGAAGTATATAAAATGTCATAATGCCATTGGGAAAAACAGCCCTGCAGGTAAGGGAACTAAAGAGTGAGATAAGGACTAGAGAGTGGGAGGCAATTTGAAATCAGTGGGCTTTCTTGAGAGAGTGACATTAGAACAGAGACCTTTAGGAGATAAGGGAACTTGCCTTGAGAATGTATGTGTGGGGTACCCTGCAGTGCAAACCTACACTGAAAAGCCCTGTGGTTTTGAGGGTCCTCATATGGTAGAAAACAAACCAGGACATCATCATGTCTGGAGTAGTGTCAATGAAGGAGAGAGCAACAGGAGCAGGAACAGGAAGGAATCCTGGAATTAGCTAATATAAGCTGTGTAGCCCAATGAAATAGGCTTTCTTTTGTATAACATGAAAAGATATTGAAATATTTTGTGCAGTAGAGAGACACAATCTGACTTACGGCTTAATAGGATGAGTCTGACTGTTTGGAGAAGAATGTGCTATAGGGTGACAAGAATGGAAACAGTGATAATATTTAAGAGACTGCTGAAATAACCCAAAGAAAACATAATTGTGGCTAAGTCAGAACTGGCCGGCAGCTAAAGGTAATGAGACTGATCAGACACTGCATGCATGCTGTGAATAGAGAGGCTAGATAGTCTTCTGAAGGAGTGAATGTGGGGTAGACTTTGACAAATTAATACTGAGGATGACTCCAAGATTTTTGGCTTGACAAGGAATTTTTGGAAGAATGCAACTGTCAGCAATGTTCCTTGTTGGTGGGATTATTGCTGTGGAATAATCCATTTGTACACGATGAAGATTTATCAATGTGATTGATTTAATAAAAAAGCTGGCTGGCCAATAGCTGAACAGAATAAAGTTAGGCAGGAAAGCCAAATTGAGAATGCTGGGAAGGAGAAGGGTGGAGTCAGAGGAGTCACCAGCCAGATGCAGAGGGAGGAGGAGATGAACTTGCCATGCTAATAAAGGTACTGCCACATGGCAGAACATAAATAAGGAATATGCATTAGCTTAAAATGTAAGAGCTAGTTAGTAATAAGCCTGAGCTATTGGCAGAGCATATATAATTAATATAAGCCTCTAAGTGATTATTTGGGACCAGTGGTTGGGACAGGAAACGTACGTTTACAGATTATTTTAATTACTTCATTTCCAAGTCTCGAATTAATTTTAATTCATCCTTAGCTTGCTTCTCATCTTCAATGTAACAGGGCAAAAGCGATTCTTTAAACACATTTTTTAAATGTACCAAAGTTGGATGCTCCAGGATGCCAGAAGGGAAGGAACAGAAGCCCCATCAAAGCCCATCTTCTGTTTTACCCAGAATTCTAATGGTCATGACTTTTCTGTCTTTTTTCCTTTTGAGTTTGCTTTGCTTTTTATTGTTAGTTGGTTGGTTGGGTTGGGTTGGGTTTGGGTTTGAGACAGGGCTCTCTCTGTGTGTTCCAGGCTAATTTATCCTCCTACCTCCCAAGTTAGATTACAGACTTGTACCATCATGCTTGTAGAACTTCCCTTTAAAAGCCCAAACTGTATCACAACATTCATGACCTAAAAACATATGTCTTTCAGTCTGATACCAGTTAACAGGTTTGTTCACACTTCAGACTAGTTGAAGAAATGCAGAAAGATACAGATAGGAAGGTTCCATTCAACTGTTGTTTAAAAATCAATAACCCGAGTGTCATGGAAGCTAGAGCATTGCCTAGTGTCATTAGGATCACTGGGATAAGAAATGACACTAGGAATCAGGTCTCCTGACTCGTAGATCAGTGTTTGATATAAATAGATATAAATTTCCCATGAACCCTGCATGGGATATCTCTGCATGCTAAAGACAAGAATGTACTTCAATCTCATAGCTGAAAATCAAACTAGGTATGGTGATATACTCTTATAATCTAGGACTTGAGAAACAGAGCCAAGTGGATCACTAGCATAAACTACATTGTGTTCTCAAGGCCAGCATGAACTATATAGCAAGAACCTCCCTCCCATCCAAAGTGGTAGAGGAGAAGGAAGAAAAGACAAAAAGATAATAAGGAGGCAATCCCACTGGAAGGTACCTCATCTGTGTGTGTATTCTTATCTTAATTAGCACAAGGACTTCTCCAAAATTTTTAACTTCTTTAATGCATTTATCTTTGAGCCTCTTCTAACAGACATTCTCAAAATTCTCTTCTCTGAATAGGAGACAGTTTCTGTCATTAAGCCTAGAAGAGCTTTTCCAATTTCACTGCCTCTCTCTATACCACTTGCAATTAATTCCACATTGTACCATTCCTTCTCATCTACGCCATGCCTCACTCTCCTGTAAACAAGGTACTTCATCCCTATTTAAATTCTTCAAGTAAAAGTCATCAATAGCCCCTACAAGACCCAGGGCTATTTTAGTTTCTGCACACTTGAAAGCTCCCCAGCATTTAATTGATTGCTGAGGCTTAATGCTTTCTGGGTTTCCTATCCTACTATTCAGCCCACATTTATTAGTTTTCCGTTCAACTCCTGATCTTTAATTAGTGATGTTTCCCAAGGTTCTAACTGTAGTCCTCATGATTTTGTGCTTCACTACTTATGTCTGAATTATTTTTTCATTTCTCCTAATTTCAATTCATAATATCTCATCTTCAACATGGAAGTTACTTCTATCCCCAGTCCTATGTTGTTACACAGTAGTAACCACATTCACAAGCATATACACCTCAGCGTGGCCCCAAGCGGAACCACTTTTCCCTGCACAATGTATCCCCTGTTTGCCTTATATAAAAGTTGTGATTTAAATGTGAAATGTCCCCCCCACAATCATGTGTTTGAACACTTGGGTGTTGTAGAATATTATTTTAAGATGTGTTACATTTGTTTATGCTGTGGAACATTTGTTTAATGATGCAAAGATGTGTTGCATTATTTTATGTTGCATTTGTTTAACTCTGTGAAGCTGTGTTACTTTGCCTGTCTAAAACACCTGATGGGTCTAATTCAGAGCCGAACAGCCAATAGCATGGCAGGAGAAAGGATAGGTGGGACTGGCAGGCAGAGAGAATCAGTAGAAGAGAAATCTTGGAGGAAAATAAAGAAGAAGCAAGAGAACAAAGAGAAGAGGATGCTAGGGGCCAGCCACTCAACTACACAGCTAGCCATGGAGTAAGAGTGAAAGTAAAATATATAGAAGTAAGAAAAGGAAAAAGCCTAGAGGCAAAAGGTAAATTTATTTGGGAGCTGGGTAGTGGGCACCCAAAAGAGCAAAGAGCCAAAGAGTAAAAACAACAACACCACTTGGGTCTTAGCTAAGACTACTGTCTGGGCAAGTCATGAAAGCTTTAGGAGTTGGAGAAGTGAATCAGAGGAGGGGACAGGTCTTAAGATTTTATAGTCCAGCCCCACTTCTTGCCACTCTTTAGTTCCTGACTGTTAAATGCTATGTGACCAGCTGGCTTCTGACTCCTGCTTCCCTGCCTTCCCTGCTATGATGGAATGTATTCCTTCACACTGTAAAAAACGGGTATTCTCCCTTTCATTGCTTTCTCAAGGTAATTTATCACAGCAACAAGAAGAGTAGCCTTAAAAGGCTTCCGTTGCTACCCCTCAGTGTCTCCCATGCCCTCCACTGCTTATGATGTTTGGTCCCTATCCTTCCCATATCTAAGTTCACTGACTGCAAAGATGTCCCAAAATTCCCTCTTTCTGCAGACTCTCTTAAATGGTTCCATCTTTCATTGACTGACTGGGATGATCTGGGAAATAATGTGATTTTATGCTCTCCAATTTTGATAGTTTTCTGTCTCTGAAATTGATAGTGAAATAAATTCCAAATGCCTCATCATGAGTTTCCTATAAACCAATAGTCATGCTCCCGCTGTTTCATTTCTTTTTTATTTTATTTTATTTTATTTTATTTTATTTTATTTTATTTTACAATACCATTCAGTTCTATATATCAGCCATGGATTCCCTTGTTCTTCCCCCTCCCGCCCCCCTCTCCTTCCCCCCAGCCCACCCCCCATTACCACCTCCTCCAGGGCAAAGCCTCCCCCAAGGACTGAGATCAACCTGGTAGACTCAGTCCAGGCAGGGCCAGTCCCCTCCTCCCAGGCCGAGCCAAGTGACCCTGCATAAGCCCCAGGTTTCAAACAGCCAACTCATGCAATGAGCACAGGACCTGGTCCCACTGCCTGGATGCCTCCCAAACAGATCAAGCCAATCAACTGTCTCACCCATTCAGAGGGCTTGATGCTCAATCATACCACAAGGGTACTTGCTCAGCTATGTTCATATCAGCATTGTTTGTAATAGCCAGAACCTTGACAATCTAGATGCCCTTCAACTGAAGAATGGATAAATAAAATATGGTACATATACACAATGGAATACTACTCAGCAGAGAAAAACAATGACATCATGAGGTTTGCAGGCAAATGGATGGATCTAGAAAAAATCCTCCTGAGTGAGGTAACCCAGACTCAGAAAGACAAACAGGGTATGTTGTGGGGGTATTGTGTTCCCCAAAAAATTGTGTATGCTAATAAACTTATCTGGGGTCAGAGAACAGGACAGCCACAATATTAAACATAGAGGTTAGGCAGTGGTAGCATACGCCTTTAATCCTAGCATTCCAGAGGCAGAAATTCATGTGTTCAAGGATACACCCAAGCATGGTGACCCACGCCTTTAATCCCAGAAAG
>CABHPH010150789.1:0-13498 GCA_902168325.1 Peromyscus nudipes
AAAACACCGAAAATAGCTTGCTCAAGCCTTTGTAGATAAAAATGTAAAATGTATGCAAATGTATGTGACTCACATAGAAACATATATCCACAGCCTCCTCACAGTCAGCACCGGATGTGGAGATGTAGGGCTGTGACCGGCAGGAAAATCCCTGTAGTGAGAGGGCCTAAGCTGCCTTGATATTGTGGGGAGGGGTCGGTGCTGCAGCCTTCAAGGGTTTGTAGCTGATGGCTATACCCAGGCATGTGTTCCCTTTCTCCTGGGTTCTGTGCCTTCAGAAAGTGATGTGCAAGAATAAGGAATGCCCTTGTCCTTTCTCTGCTCGTCCGTCTGCTTCCTCAGAGAGCTTGCTTGCTCCCTCTCCCATCCCGGAACTCTATTTCTGGATAGTCTTGCTAGAGATGCACCACCCCCTCCCTTGCCATGCTCCAGGTGTCGGTTGGGCCCTCCCAATCTTCTATGCCAGTCAGGGACAGTGGGAGGGTAACGGTTGAGCAGGGAGGGCCAGCAAGCCACAGAACCAGAAGCTCGGGTTAGGCCTGGGGTCATGAGAGCTGAATGGGTACAGGAGGGCCTCCATATGCTGCAGGCAGCTGTAGGGGCTCCTATACACAAGAGCATCTACCCTTGAACCTCCCAGAGGTCCACAGGCTCTATCCTGTGCTCTTCTTGGGCAGTTATGGAGGCCGGTGTCCAGACAGCTGGGCAGTTTACAAGGCTGGGCACAAGTTGCCTTATGGATAAAGGTCTGCTTCTACCGTTCAAAACTATACCTGTGCTTGTTTGGGATGAGGAGGAGCCTTCTTCTGTGTTCTGTGGGTGCTAACAACACTGCTTTCCATAGAGGTCATAGAGTAGCTTAACTCTTTGTAGACCTCTGTGTTCCTGGAGCCCAAGAAGGTTTTGCCCTAAAGCTGTCTGAAGACGGGATGGAATGGGATGGGATGGGATGGGATGGGATGGGATGGGAACTGCTCCCCTAGTAGAAATGCACTATCCTAGTATATGAAAGGTCTAATCCAGGTCTTCCTTGGTGGGTTTGATTGCCTCCTTCCCTGGGAATTCAGGAAACAGGCTTCAGCCTCCGCTGTCCTGGACCACCACCCTAGCCTGGGTCCCTTTTAGTCCAGTTCTGTCTCCAAGTCACTTGGCCCAAGGAGATCTGTGTACCTAATCTATGGGAAAGTTGCCAGAGTCCCCTATCTTACCGCCCACCCCCCAAGCCTTCAGTGCTGTTGAGGTCACTGTTAGGAATTTTGTTGAAGACTCTCTTCTCTGAGGCATCTGACCCC
Source organism: Peromyscus nudipes (assembly GCA_902168325.1). Classification (NCBI taxonomy): domain Eukaryota; kingdom Metazoa; phylum Chordata; class Mammalia; order Rodentia; family Cricetidae; genus Peromyscus; species Peromyscus nudipes. Next base: position 1,293 of record CABHPH010150789.1, read on the forward strand.
TATCTTCCTTCAACTCCTATGCGATTATGCACATACGACAGGCCTCCTGCACTGAGGCCAGAGGTAAAGGGCTCCTAGAGGGACTGGGAGAGCCCTGGCCTTCTGTACCCCAGTTTGTCTCTATGCCTCAAGGGGCACATGTGAGAGATGGTCCTTCCTCCTATGGTGGTGATGTTTGACTCTGACCCCTGCGGGGCCGTCTTACTTTAACCACTCACCCCTAGTGTGAATAGATGGACGCATTAAGGTTTGGTAGGAAACAATCCCTGGGTGGCCCAGCCTTCCAGCGGGTGCAGGACATCATTAACCTAGTCCACGCTGCTATCTATGCTTGTCTAGGGGTGGGGCCTGGCAACGGCACCAGCCCCAAAATCGTGCTTAGAGATCCTGGGGTGGCAGGTGATGTCACCCCTGCGAGCTCATAGGTCTCCCTAGTCTGCGGGTTGCCAGAATTTCTGCTGAGCCCAACCGTAGGAGGAGGGGAGCCTCTGGCCCTGCGCCGCCTCCCGGAGACCCCGCGGGAGTGCTGTGCGCCGGCTGGAGGCCGTCGGTGGGGCTGCGGGCTGTTCTCACACCCCACCGGCCTTCTGCGGCTGGGGGTGGGCGCGCTGAGCCTCACGCTGATTGGCTGCCGCCTCCGCCCCCCGCCCCGGGCGCAGCGCAGCCCCGGGGAAGTTGCTAGTTGGCGCGCTGGCTGCGGGGCCGCGGCTCCCGGATCCGCAGCGGGTTAGCCGTGGCCGCAACGGCACCCTGGACTCCCGGGGGCGCTCCCCCGCCCTCACCTCCGCAGCTCCGGCTTGCTCCTCCCTGCTACCTGTTTCCCTGGCGCGCCCTCCTCCACCCTGAGCTCTGCAACTTCGGCCTCCGAGTCTGGCCGCCCCTCCCGGCACCCCGCCCGCCGGCGCCCTCCCTCCTTTGTTGTGCGATGAGGGTCGGGTTTCCCATCTGACCGAGGAGCCGCTATCGCGCGGAGCCGCGGGCATGGAGCCGCTTAGCCACCGGGGCCTGCCGCGCCTCTCCTGGATCGACACCCTCTACAGCAGTACGTGTGCGCTTTGGCCGGGGGTGGGAGGGAGACCCTGCACCCTCCCAGGATCCCTGACGCCCTCTGGGTCCCAGGTGCAGCCAGGCACTGGGCGAGGGTTTGCGGGCATGGTCCTCCAGGTGTGCAGCCGGCCAGGAGGAGGAGCAGCGGTGTGGGGTCGTTAAAGCAGACTGGGGGTGGGGGGGCTTGAACGCACCGGGGCCGGGGGAATTGTGTTACCCCTCCCACCTGTTGTGTAACCCAGCACTCCAGCGCTCTGTGAGTGGGGTGCGCCCTTTTTAGGGCGCTACCTCGGCCTTCTGGATTGGCAGCTCTTCTCCCCACATTGAAGCAGAAAGGCCATCTTGGGAAAAGTCTTTGGTGCTCTAGTTTACTACCTCAGGGACATTCTGAAGCCGATGTGTGATTCGGGTAGATGATGGGATCAGGTTGGAAGAGAGACTGTGGGTACGGATCTCCGTGGGGGCCATTTGGATGAAAGAGCCAACCCCCTAGCTCAGCAATCTTTCTTGCCAGCCTCATCGCCACCCCCATTATCATCACTACCACCACCACCCCCCAGAAAAGCAAATGAAGAAAGAAAAAAAAAAAACCTCCGGTACTCCACCCCCTCGTTCCCAAATCAGCTGCGATCATGTGATTGCTCTTGCACAGCCTGGGGGATGTGTAGTTGATCACTGGGACTTACTCAAACGGGAACCATTTCCCCCCACCCCTTACCTTAGGTGACAATGCCATGCCGTTCCCCTCCCCCCAACTCATTGACATTCTGGCGTAGGGAGATGGTCCTGCTGGCCTCCAAGGAAGACAGTGGATTTTGCTCTTTATTGTGGTAATGCTGGGAGCCCTCCCACTCTCTCTTAGCACACCCCCAACTCTGAGGCAGGTACAGCTAGGTGGTGACTATGAACATTAGATACCACGGAACAAGGACATTTTGAAGGGTTAACCTGGCTTGAGTTCTTTTTTAATACTCACATTCCAGCGGTGAGAGGAGATGATGTTTTGAGCCTGGAGATCTTGCCTTGGTGTCTCTGCATTGCCCATTACCCAGCTCTGCCCTCTACATCCCTTTGGGTCCAGCCTCTGCCTTCTGCTCCCTTTGGGTCCAGCCTCTGTCTTCTGCTCCCTCTGGGTCCATGCCCTCTGCTCTCGCTGGATCCTGTACTTCTCATATCTTCTCCCCAGCCTCTTATCCCAGTTTCCTACCCCTCCTCCCAGGAGCTCTCCTTATAATGGTTCATTCTGCTTTGGGTTTTCAACATCAAAGAGGCAAATCTAGTTCCCCTGGGCGTCCATCCTGGCCAAACCCAGCCAGTCCATCTGCTCTTTTCCAGTAGAGGCCAGCATCATTGGGTGAAGGTCAGGGCTCACAGCTGTGTGGCGTGTGTGTACACGTGTGTCTGTGCAAATGGGGACACACACATCTGTTCAGAGGCCTGATGCAGATCAGCTCCTGACTCAAAGGACGGATTAGTGACCTCTGTTTAGCTGAGCTCTTACAAATAACAGTCATAACAATGCCTCATATTCATCTGCTGCTTATGCTCTTGGGTATTTCTGGCTCTCTGCAAAACCTATTCCTGGTTTCCTTATTTCCCAAAACGTTGAATCCTATGGAAAGCAATTTGTGGTTTTCTTTATATTACTAAAGTTAATTCTATAACTTAATCATCCAAATCCCCACCCCTAGCCCCAGCCTGGAGTTGTGGGGCAAAATTGCCTTGAGATTTCTTGACCAGAGGAATGTCAGAGTAGGGAATTAGGCCAAGGGCCTCTTTGGGGGTGCTCTATAAACCAGTCCTCACTCCGACAGCCTGGCACCTGAGCTGTCTAATCTATTGTAAGGCCCTGGGGCAGCTGGAGGGAGGGTGGGGTGGTGGGCAGGGGCACTAACTTGGCGTCCTGCATGGTGTCCCCGCCTTACTTTCTGGAATGGCTTATTTGGGAGTCAGTAGCAGAAGGCTTCCTGGGAAGGTTCTCTGCAGTCATATTTGGGCTGCTAGCCATCAAGTTTTCTTTTTGACAAGAACCTAAGTTAAATAAATAGCCAGGCTGTCATTTGCCTGGCAGCGTGGTTCTGTGGCTCCCTGGGAAGTTCCTCAGCCTCTCTGGAAGCTTTTTGCTTACCACACTCGCAGGTCCCCACAAATGCTAGATCCGGGAATGGTAAACGGGGCACAAGTGGCAGTCAATGTGACCCCCTTAGAGATGTGAAGTGATGCAGTGATAGAGGCTCAGTGTGAGTGATATTCGTGTAAAAGTACTCATAGCCTTTCTGGGTTGTTCAGAGTGTGCCAAGTACTGTGCTAGGTACTTTCTACCTCCTATTTCCAGACCTCATCACCCTGAACTCTCACAGATTAGCAAGGGGGGGGGGGGACGCTGAGTAGACTTCAGTCATGTACTCACAGTCACCCAGCCGATAAAGGACAGAAGGGAATTCAGATCATACCTGGGCCTATAAGGAGGACTTGAGTGCCTCCCAGATGTGTCCGACCTTCCTCAAGGCCCTGGGCTGTCATGCAGATGGGAACACCTCTCCCTTTAGTCCTGTCTTTAGATGTTTCCCTGAAACGATCCCGCAGGATAAGCGGCTTTGGTAACTCCGGTACCATGTTCCGTATCTGGGCCTGGTTACGGAGCCCTTGCCACGTTGACCGAGGCGCCCTCTAAAGCCAATGGCCCTCTACTTCTGTCACACTAGCCACCAACCGTTCCCCCACAGACTTCTTGTTACTGGAGTCCCTGGCCTCTTCTCTCTGGTGGCAGCAGAAGGAGGGAGTAAGTAAAGGTGGTAGCAGCAAATCCCCTCTGCTTGTAGCTGGAGTCCTGAATGGCTGGGCCATGGACATACGTTAGGCACAAGGAAAAGCATTAGATCAGTTCCCAATGTGATCTGGGACTGATTGGGGCAGGATTCTTGGCCCTGAGAGCCTGAAGTGGCCGCTGAGGGCTGCAGCCACCTCAGGTTCCTGCCTCTTTACTTCTCATTTTCTGTATGGATATATAATGCTGCCAGCTCCCTCCTCAATGCTTTGTCTTGATTCTTCCCCAGTGGCTGGTATGAGTCTCTGTGGGCTTACTTTCTTTCTCATAATTCCTGTATGTCTTTTCATCAGTCACCCTTTCCACTAGACACTTCCTGCCCTCTCTACTATACCATAGAGGTAATCTGGACTGAATTAAGTTCTGTGAAGGAACACAAACACAAGGATATTCTGAAACTCTGCCTGTCCCTCCCAAGTAGAGACAGCCCTCCAAGCAGATCTGGACTGAGACACATATGTGCACCAGGCAGGCTCATCACTTAGCTCCTCGTCAGACGGGAAATCTTTAAATATGTGCTCTAGATTTATTTAGAAGGGAGGCACAGGGCTGCATTTTCAGGCCTCTTCTTTTGCCATTTTAGCCTCCTTTATCCCAAGCAATTCAGTGCAGATCCCAAACATACCAACCCTGCTGAGCCAAGCAGAAGCCCATGCTTTCTTGGACTCCATAGAAGGCAGATCATGACCATCTGTAGTTAGAAGAAACCCCCCTTATGGAATTAGCATCTTCTCCAATAGCATTCAAAGGCTAATTAGTCTCTTGCTATATTTCCATGCCCCTTATAGAATCATAGCCTGTATGCCAGGGGCTTTGAGGACACAAACCCATCTCAGACCATCTTAAGCCCACCTCAGTGTCTCATCCTAGTCCTGTATTTGCTGTGTACCTTAGGGCCAAGCCACCAGCCCCGAGTTTAATCAGAGCAGCTCGCTCAGCCAGGCTCCGTCAGACTGCTCCCGATGTTCCAGTGAACACCTGCAGATGGGTGCTCTCTGCTGAGTAGTAATTTATTCCTCCACATCAGCACCAGTCCATAGTTGTCAAGACAGTTGGAGTCTCGGGGGGTAGGACTGACAGAATAATTAAGTCATCTGTTCAGTAAAACTTTTTTCGTTGTGACCATTGCTGTTGCTCGGGAAAAGGAAGGAAGGGTGGGAACATTCGTGGGGAATTAACTAGGAGGTACTTCTTGGGGTTGGATTAGAGGATGGGGAGGATGTTGAGAAAACCCGTTTTGCCTTTGTCATGGGGGCAGGATGGAATGCTTAGGCTGTTCTCTGAGGTATGATATGTTTCCTGGGATGATTCTGTACCTTCCTTGTGCCCACTCCTCTGTAAAGTGATGTCTCTCAGGGGTGTCACGTGGGTCAGTTAGTTAGTGTCTGTTAACATCTTTGAGGATGAGGTACGCTCTTGAACTGCCTGGCTGTCCAGCTCATCACAGTCTCATATTCGATCAGGTTCTGGGAGCACCTTGCATCTGAGAAGATGGTAAGAGAACGGATAGGAACAGAGTGCTATGCACATGTTCTACTCAGCTGTACCCACAGAGTTTTAGGTAGTACCTAGCTAGTAGCTCATGCATAAGCCCTCGGTAGTTTTTGGTGGTGTAAGTTTGAGAGGGAGCAAATGTCCCCCCCCCTTTTTTTTTTTTTTTTGGCTTCTTTAACTCCTGACTCCACCAGAAATCCCAGAAACACATGATCTGACCCATTCATGAGTTTCCTGGCATGTGTATTTGGTAATTGTAGTAGCGTGTAGTGAATTCGGAGACCCCCCAGGGGAGTCCTGTGCTTTGCCAGGGCCTGTGATTGGAAGACTTCTCTGCTGTGTTTGTGTTGCTTAAGCCTTGTGGGAAAACCCTGCGGCTCCACTTCAGATGGTTCTGGGACAAGCCTGATTCCCTTACCTTAGGTTTTAGGCTGTGGTGGGCTAAGGGGATATGTGGGGATACTGCCCACTGTGTTCTTACAGGGTCTTGGCACTTTTCCCTGAGAGTTGCCTGGATCTGTGAGAGAAGCATGCAAGCCTGTCTGTCTCCAGAGCTGTCAAAAGGAAGACAAGCTCTCATGTAGCTGAGACTAGCCTTGAACTCACTGTGTAGCTAAGATCTTGAACTCCTGATGCTCGTTCCCCGAACACTTGGGATTACAGGCTTTATGCAGCACTGGAGATCTAAACCAGGGTTTCATGTGGTCTATACAAGCGCTCTGCTAAATAAGCTCTATCCCAAGCCAGGCTAGGTTGTTTTGCTGTATGACTTAGTCTTAGTTCCACATGATATTTCTTAAGGTAAGATTTAGTCACTTGGAGCTGTGAGGACCCATGCTTGGTAACAGGAGTCTTATGTTGGTCTTGAAGCTTGGGCAAAACCTTCTTTAGATCCTACATGTTAGTGGGGAGGAAAAAAGAAACCAGGGCAATGGGCTGACTACATGGTACCCACATGGAAGTTGATGACAGATGCTAGGTCCTGCTCCTGCTACCTCCAAGGCATTTGGAAAGAGCCCTTGAGGTACCTCAAGTGGGCCTGTGGCTCTTTGTGGATGGGACAACCAGTTCTCTGGTTTCTAGATTCAGACCTGCTTTAGTCCCCCTCAGTTTTCTCATGCCAGAACAAGAGGAATCTGGCTTTATGGGTTGTATAGAAAATGTCAGGGTCACCTGACCTTCGGAGATGAGGCTAGATGGGGGGAGTTCTGTAATGACCTAGTTGGTCAGGTCCAATCCCCTCTTCCTTGTCTCTGCCCTCACTCACATGCCTTTGTGCCCCTTTAGACCACATGACATGGAGATGTCATTTTGCCTAAAGTGAGTGAGCAAGGTTTGCAGAAGGGATTGGGTACCTAGGAGAGCCTAGGGCTGTTGAGGGATCTGTGGGTTTACTTAGGGCTTCTGGGGAAGGATGTGGCTGTAATTATCTCCATGGGATTGAAGGGCTGATCCTGTTAGTGTGCTGGTCTAACCCCTTCCTCCTGGGCATTGCCTCCCAGGCAGCAGTAAGAGTTTAATGGATCACGATTACACAGCAGCTGTGTAATTAAGCCCAGTTACCTCCCTGGCTGGGGGACATCACCACACAGCACCAATTGAGTTCTTCCTTTGTGGTTACCTTGGTTATTTGTGGCTATCCTGAGCATTTTTTTAAAAAAAAATTCTTTCTTTCTTTTTTGGTGATTCTCTGCCTTGAAGACATACTTTTATGAGAAAGGCTCTTTTATGAAGAGTTTGGAGTTAGGGTGGCAGTGTGTTCTGTGATGGCACCTAGTGGAGCCTTCTTTAGAAAAAAAACTGAGTTTTGAAGAGAAACCTTGTCCTCGGAGCCCAGAATAACACCTTCCAATGAGAAGAATCCCTGAGTCCTGCTGGACTTAGAGAAATTAGGTTTTTCCATTTGAGAAGATCTTGTCTTCCGATATAAAAAAATTGTTTATTGTTACTGAATATATATGTGCATGGTGGCTTGTGTGTGGAGGCTAGAAAACAAATTTATCAGTCAGCTCTCTCTTTCCACATTTTATATGGATTCTGGGGGTTCAACTCCGGTTGGCAAGCTTGTTCAGCAAGCACTTTTACCCAGTGGACCATCTTGTCAGCCTTCTGTTTTCTTTAGAACAATTGGAAGTGGGAGTTGGTAATACAACTCAGTGGGTAAAGTGCTTGCCTGGGATTCACAAAGCCCTGGGATAAAGCCAGAGCACCCCACAAAACTTGAGTGTGGTTGCCATCCTGGAGGATTGAGAGTTCAAGGTTAGCCTTGGCTGTATGGGGAGCTTGGGCCACATGAAACTTTATTTCAGAGCCGGATGTGAGGTCTCATGCCTGTAAACCCAGCAACTGAAGACTGAGGCATGGTTTTGAGGTTAGCCTGGGCTATATAATAAGTTCTAGAATAGCCTGGACTGCTGAGTGAAACCCAAAGAAAAAAGTAAAGAAAATGTACAGTTTAATTAGCCAGATATGCTAGATGTTTTCTGTGCATTATCTATAAAAACCCAAAACAGGTAGTTTATCGTGTCCTGATAGAAATGAGAAAATGGAGGATCTGAGAGATTCAGTTATTAGGGCAGATGTCCCAGCTTGCACTTGACCAGATCTCTGTGTTCTGACTCCAATGACCACTCAGCTTCCTACACAGCATCAATATAACAGTGCCATCTAGTACCTGCTGTGTGCCAAGTTGGCACAGGCATTTCACACATCACCGCTGCTGCTCTGGGCCCCGTACGTGTGCAGGTGGCATTCCTCTGTTTGATAGGGAGAAACTGGACTGGGAGAGGTTAGGGATTAACTGGAGGAGTAGGCACTGGGCTGGAATATCCGGTTGGCCTGACCCTAAAATTGACCCTCAAAAAACGGCTCCACTTTCTACACTGGTCCTTTCCACCGTGGATCAGCGAGGGCCACAGCAGCCGCTGTTTCACTGAACTGTATAGATCTGGTTATCTCTGACCAGTGTTACAACTGTGAAGGTTTTTTTCAGGGTGTGTGTTGGGGGTAGGGCTGATGGTTGAACCTAGGGCTTTATGTGTGCTAAGTAAATGCTGTACCACTGAGCTGTACCCCAGCCCCTTTGAGCTGTATTCCCAACCCCCTTTTACTTTTATTTTTGAGACAGTCTCTTCTAAGGTTGACAAGGCTGGCCTTGAACCCTTGATCCTCCAGCCTCAACTTCCCAGATAGCTGAGATTGTAGGCAAGCACGACCAAGATTGAGTCTTGTTTATCCAGGGCATGTGAGCAGCTCAGCTCCTAGGGATCCTTTATGTGCCTCACCCATTGGCTGCCTTTTCCGAGGGATGCCCCCCCCATGGATATTTGGAGCTCCTATCCCTGCATGACCTCATTTTTGGGGTTATTGGCAAGAAATGGTACTTGGTAATGAGAGGGGGAAGGTAGGAGAGGGAGAGAGACTGGCTGACCATGAATCTAGGCTTTGGAGGTGGAGATGGGATGTACTTAATGCCTTGTTTTCAGAGCACTTGGAGCTGGGGTAAAGAAGTGGGAACTGGAAGAGAGGATTTGGCAGAGCCAGAGTGTGCTGGCCCTGCTCTTGGACCTTTTAAAATTCACCTCCACTGTTCCAGAAGGAGAAGAAAGAGCCCTCAGCCATAAATTAGGCCACTGAGCACCAAAGTCCCTTGCCCAGGCCAGGGCCTGTTGAGTGGAGTTCTGACTGATGGCTGAACTTACCCAGTGCAGCATGTTAATTATGGGTGGTGTGACGCTGGGGCAGTAGCCTCCAGTCCCCCTGTCTACACCCATGGAGGTCCCCTGGCCCAGGGAGCCCCTTACTGAGGTGGCAGTCCTCAGGGAGAGGCTGAGCCTGGTGACTCAGACCTTTGTATATCCCCCTTTGGCTGGGGCCAAAAAGGCCTAAATAAGACTGAAGGCCTCCTTTCACAAAGGGTTGGTGTGTGGTGAGCAGAGGGAAGAAAGCTTGAGTAGGAATTAAACAAGGAAGGCAGAAGTGTACCACACACGCACACGCACGTGGGTTGGGGGAAAGCTCTCCAGCTCCATTCTCTTTCTTCCCGATGGTGTGGAAAATTTCAAGGACAGCTCACATCCTGTATTGACTCAGCAGTGGTTTTTTTTTTTTTTTAAGGAATCTCTGCTTGCTAGGGTATAGGGGTATAGGGACCCCTATATCTTGTCACGTTTTCCTATGGGGACACATGCAATTCCAGCTGCTCTAAGGGCCTTACTTCCTCCTGATTCCACTTCTCCCACCACTCTGGCTGCCTCCTTCTGTGGTCCTGCTCTGTTCCTGCCTCCTAACCCTTTCCTCTTGGTTCCAGAATGTAGCCAGCCCAGAGGCTCAGCCCTGCCAAGTTCCCTCCTCTAGGTCCCTCGCCCACTCGGAGCTCCCCTCTGCTCTTCCTGCCCTTCCCCTCCACCCTCTTCACGTTCTTTCAAGGGAGCAATGTCTCTCTGGGAAGACCACCATAAGGCTGCCAACTCCCAAAGTGATTTGAGGTCAGGAGAGCAGATCCTGGTGATGAAACTCCAAGCCTCCAAAATACACCCTGCTCCGGTAGCTTCTCCACAGGTCGCTCTGTGCAGGCGGAAACAGTGATTTGGTGGGGGCAAAGCAGGGTTGGTGAATTCCCGCTGGTTTAGAGGCTTGTGGTAGAGGCTGCTGTTGATTCTATGTCAGAGAAGAGCCAGGGAGTTATGGGGAAGTCTAGGATAGAGCATTAAATTTGGTCATGGGTGGTCTAACCAAGACAGCGAACACTACACCCTTGTGATTATTTTTTAAAAGTATTTAAGGGATGAGTGGTTTTTTTGTTTTTTAAAGTATTTTATTTGTGTGTGTTGTATGTGAGGGTACACATATGCCATAGTGTGAGTGTGTGTGTGTGTGTGTGTGTGTGTGTGTGTATGTGTGTGTGTGTGTGGTGTAGGTCAGGACAACCTTGGTGTTTGTCCTTGCCTTCCACCCTGTTTGAGGCAGGGTCTTTCCTGGTTGCCAGTGTGCTCCATATCCCAGGCTAGATGGTACATATCCCAGGCTAGATACATACCCCAGCCTAGGTGGCACTTACCCCAGGCTAGCTGGCCTATACTGTAGGCTAGCAGGCCCGTACTGCAGGCTAGTAGGCCCAAGAGCTTCCTGTGTCTCCCCTACCCATCTCACTGTAGGGAATTACAAACATCAGCCACTGTGTCTGACTTTTAAGTGGTCCCAACCCATATCATCAGGCGTGCGGAACAAGTATTTCTCCCAGTTGAGCTATCTCCCCAGCCCTCTTACCATGGTTTTATTTAGTATAGTCTAGGAGCCGGATAAGTGACTTGCCAACTCCGTGGACTCTAAAGCCAGCACATACCCAAACTGAAATGAAATTCCACAGAATCATCCATGTTCTGCCACTGATCTTCCTCTAGCAAATCCGCAGGGCATTCACGTTTTTATACCCACCTGTTCTTTTCCATTTCAACTTCATTTAACTAAAGAACAGAAGTGGTCCAGCGGCGGTGGTGGCGGCGGCGGCGGTGGCGGTGCAGGCGCACACCTTCAATCCCAGCACTCGGGAGGCAGAGCCAGGCGGATCTCTGTGAGTTTGAGGCCAGCCTGGTCTACAGAGCGAGATCCAGGACAGGCATCAAAACTACATGAAGAAATCCATGAAGAAACCTTGAAAAACCAAAAATACATACATACATACATATATAAATATATAAATACATAAATACATAAGTATATAAATTAAAATAAAGTAAAGAACAGAAGTGTTGGTTGTTATCTACAGTGTTTAAGATAAAATAGTGGTGCTGACGTTAGGGACTCTTGGTCGCTGGGAAGTCCTAACTCAGCAGACTGCCATCATTAGTGTGCTGCCGCTGTGAGTTTTGCCACAGTCGCTGGGCATTGCTTCCATTTGATTGATTGGTGAAGATATAACTTGGAAAACAAGTGAGAAATGCAGCATTTGTAGTCAATAAAAGGTTATCTTTCAAATAAACGTACTGAAAACTAAATGGAGTTATTAGCTCTGGGGTCACGTTGTTGCTCTTGGAAAGTTCCGAGTTTGAGCCTTCTTGCTGCTTTGTGGAGAGGGAGATAGATGGAGGATCGAGAGACCTTAAAGACTTCCTGGCTCCAAGTGGGGAAGATTCATTTTCTTACTGTGTGATTGGGCTTAAGCATCCATTGTGACTAGCAAGCAGATGCTCGTCAAACGCCGCTCTGCATTGACTCCTGCTTCCATCCACCCCCAGATGGACGCCCAGTGTTTCTTGTAGCAGGAACAGTGTGGGAAGAGATGGTTTTCCCTAGGACCAGATGCCTAGAGTAGGTTCTCACATTCCAGTGTGCATTGGAACCTCCTGGGGATCACTTAAGCTTCTCTGTTCAGTAGGACTTGGATGAAGCCGAAGGTTTTGCATTCTAACAGGTACTCCAGCTGCAGCTACTGCCGGCTCAAGTAACGTAGTTTGGGCAAGAGTGCCCAGAGTCTTTTACACCCACTCACAGAGGGGCTGATTGTGACCTCTGACCCAAGTCAGACCCTTCTGGTCCTTCTCCACCTCCCTAATGCTGTGACCCATTAGTGCCGTTCCTCATGTGGTGACACTGCCAACCATAAAATTATTTCATTGCTACTTCATAACTGTCATTTTGCTACTGTTATGAATTGTAATGTAAATATTTGATATGCAGGATATCTGATATATGAGGACCCACAGATTAAGAACTGCTGCTCTAGATTCTAGGCAAGTGAAAATGGCCTAGATTATCATGGTGGAATACACCTGTAATCCTAGCCTAGGTAGGGGGATTGCAATGAGTTTAAGGCTAGTTTGAATTATATAGTGAGACT
>CABHPH010150789.1:13598-40154 GCA_902168325.1 Peromyscus nudipes
TGTGTGTGTGTGTGTGTGTGTGTGTGTGTGTGTGTGTAGTGTACACATGCATGTGCAGTCCAGAGGTTGATGGTTGATACTGGGTGCCTGCCTTTATGCCACTCCACCTTATTTTTTTTCAGAGAGGCGCTAGATAAGTGACTTAAGTCCATGGGCTGCAAAGCCATTACATAAAGCATACATTTTGCATCATGACCAGGCTGGTCTTGAACTCACAGAGATCTGCTTGCCTCCTGACTGCTGGGATTAAAAGCATACACCATACGTGTGGCGAGACGGGGTCTCTTAGTGAACCTGGAGGTCACAGATTGGCTGGATGGGCTGGCCCCAAGCCCTAGGGATCCTCCTGTTTCTGCTCCCCAGTGCTAGGATTACATGTGCACACTACCACACTTGGCTTTCTGTGTGAATGATGGAGATCTGAACTCAGGTCCTCATGCTTAGGCAGCAAGTCCCCAGTCCCTACATAAACACCTGAAAGAAAGACTTACTTAGCTCCTGGTTTCAGAGCTTCAGTCCATTGGCCGCTTGGCTTCATGTTTCTGGGCTTGTGGTGAGGCAGAGCACCATGGTAAAAGAACATGGCAGGGGGGAGCTGACATGAGACAGACACACCCTTCAAAGACAATGCCCCTGGTGGCCTATCTCCTGCTTTTTACCGTCTCCCAATAATGTCATCAAATTATGAATCCGTCAGTGCATTAATCTACTCTTAAATTTATAGCCCTCCTGATCCAGTCTCCTCCCAGAAGTCTGTCAGCCAGAAGCCAAGCAAGCCTTCATTCAACACATGCGTCTGAGAGACGCTTCATACTCAAGCCCTACTGCAGCGAGCCTGTGGAAGGTTGTTACCCCTGTTTTAAGGATGAAAGGGGGCCTGACATTGTGATTAGCCAGTGCTGGTGACTTTTGCCTTGGGGCACCCTGTATAGGGGGCACACAGGGTCTGCTTCCTTCCTAAGTGGCAGCAGCTCAGGCATCTGGTCTTTATGAGTGTCTCTGTCTAGACGAAAACCCACGTTCTTCCCACCTCCCTTTCCCCCCCATGATGGGCCAAGTATGGTGTTAATGGAGCAGAAATGGTTGTTAATTTTGTAGTGCATCATTGAGAGGGTTAATGAGAGACCATCTGGTCTACTACCCAGTTGCCTAGAAAAGCCCTTTCCCCGATTCAGGCTGACAAGCATTTTGTAGACCCTGAGGCATCATCTCCTGAGTTAACGTTCCCCTACTTGCAGGTTGCGGGGAGTCCACCTTAATGGGCAGTAGGAGCTGTACGCTGTCCCTTCAGTGAATGAAAGCCAAAGCTGGTTTCTTTCTCTGGCTCCTGGAAGGGAGGGAGGGAGGGGACACAAACTTGCTTTCAGAGCTGTTAGTGGCCCGAGGACCCTCTGTGACTGGTGAGCTGCCACCACAGCTTGGACCTTTCAGCAGGTGCCTGCAAGCATCCTTAACCCTGTCCCTGAGGCACGGGCCTCTCTCCTTTCCAGTTGGGTGTGCATTTGTAGATTCAACCCACTGCAGATTGCAGTTATTCAGGGGGAAAATGCATATATTGAGCACATGCAGACTTTTTTTTTCTTGTCACGATTCCCTAAGCTAAAGAAGGAATAATGAAGTAAGCTCCATCCATCTGCCTCTGTTTCTCTCAGAATATTCAGTGGGGCCATTCTGTTCCCGCCATAACTGGTCCAAACTGCCTTTAAGATTCCCCCCTCCCCCTGTGCCTAGAGACCCCCTTGTTATACACTCTGATTCCCCACCATCTTGGCACACTCCTCGTGTTGTAGCCGTTGAGACGCTTCACTGTCCCACAGCAAACCTGTGCTTCTAGAGAACTCCTCAGTATCCTGCCTCACCTCAGTCATCACTACCTCTGGGATGCCCTCCTGGCCTGACTGTAGTCCTCATCTTAATAAGATGCTAACTCTGCTTGCTCTGAGCCACATGCTTTAGCACTTCCTTATCTACTGTCTTGCATGTCAGTTAGCGGTTCTTTGCCAGACTCTATCCTTAGAGCTATGGAGAGTAACAAAGGCTGAAATTGTAGGATGCTAGACACTATTCTCAGCACTTTACAAACAATGTCCCATTTAACCTTCACCTGCCCACAAAGTGTCCGTTGTTCCTGTTCATTTTTAAGGAAGGAGCTCATCCGCTTGTCCCCTACCGTGTCTTCCATAGGTCACCGCCCAGGTCTGTCTGGGGGCATTTGTTCTGCGTGTTCCCAGAGTCTGGGACTTTCTGGAGAACCTTACTCAGTGTTTGAAAAGCTCCTCTACTTGTCCAGCCAGATTTGGAGATCAGGATACTTAACTGTTTAACTAATTCTTTCCTTTCCTCTTTTTCCCTTTCCTCTATCCATCCTGGGTTCTGTGGCTGAGCTACAAATTCATGACATGAGACAGATGAACAGGCGCAAAATGACTTTAATTTGGTGCCTATGCAATGAGTCCCACAGAATATGATACTCAGAATGCTCAGATGGTTGAAGTATGTGCATATGGTCCTCTTTGTCTCTGGCGTCTACATCCAGGGATTCAGACAACTACAGGTGAAAAATATTCAGCAGAATGGCCATTGTACAATATCTGTGTTACATGTAACATAATGACCATTTAGAGGGTGTAGGCTAGGGGTTGAACCTAGGGCCTTGACAGTACCGGACATGAGCTTAATTGCTGGGCTACAACTCTAGCCCCTCCTTGTGCCTTATTTACTTTGTGTAATGCTTGGGTTGAAACCCAGGACCTTGAGAAGGCCCTGTAATGATCAAACTGTAACTACCTCTTAGGCCATTTTTTACAAAGTGTTTCAGCATCCAGGGATTTTCATATCCCTTGGGGATCCTGAACTCAGTCTCCCCATCCTCGTGTCAGTACAGATTCCTGAGCTACAGAAAGGAGTAAGACCTGGGGCTTCTGGGATAACGACAGCACAAGCTATGGGAGGGGCGGCGGTGGGCTTTTTTTTTTTTAGTGAATCCAGGTTATTTTGTTATGTGTTAGAACATCTGGGATAATAAAAAAAATCTGACGGTAATAACTGTCTGGATCAGTCCTCTTCCTGTCACAGATACTTTACTAAGATAGATCTCCTTTGCAGATGTAGATTTATTTCAAAATGACAATTTTTCAGAGCTGTCTTAGAGTAACTAGCTCAAAACATGCCAGAGAAGGAGCCAGTCTGAGTTCATTCCCTGGGACCCACCTGGTGGAAGGAGAGAACTGGCTCCTGCAGGTTACCCTCTGACCTTCACACACTGGTTTTGACATAGGGTGTACCACTGCTGTGCGTACGCACACATAATAAATAAATATAAAAAAAACCAATTTGGGATGGCATATTCTTGGTCTCCTACAGTCATATTTTGGGAGGTGTACCCTGAGCTGAGCAGGTGGAAGGTTTGGGAACGCTTTGTGATTGGTTGGGGGTGGGATAGAAAGGAGCATGCTGGAGACTGAGATCTGCTTTTGTAGCACAGGAGCATCCAAAAGAATTGTTGAGCAAGGAGGATGCCAGGGGGAGGGAGAGCTGGGTCCCAGGAGAGCAGAGGGCCGTTGGGAAAAGATTGCAGAGCCCAGATCAGTGACCCGCTTTCTGTCCTGGCCTTAACCAAAGCTATTAATCACCTGCGTGTCCTGTGAAAGTGAGCATTCTTACTCAGCACCTGCAGATTTAGCCTCCTGTTCTACATTTGTAAAGAGCCTCCAGTGATGCCTCTGATGTCCGCCTGAGTGAGAAGGACCTAGATTCCAATACCCATGCCAGCACTCATTCAGCCAGTGACTGATTTACCTCCCAGCTCCCCAATTCCTATAGGATAGGGTCTCAACTCCTTAGAGTGACATAGGAGCCTAGCTCCTGTTGCTTCTAGGCCTTTTAGCTGGGATCGAATACAGAGACTGGGGCTACTCATCTGGCACAACCTTTCCTGCTGCCCCACCCACAGTAGGGAACTCTTACCTCATGGTTCAGACCCACCATGCGCTTTGCAAATTCTGTTCTTTGGCCTATAGGCATACATTTGGACCTTTCTGAGTCAGGCCAGGTTAAGGCTGAAGGTCACCTCAGCAGTGACTTACTGGGGGAATGGGGTCTAGACCTAGATTCCTGGTCCTAGAGAGAAACCCTCCAGAAGTTTCTAGAATCTTTCCCTGTCTCTCCTCAGAGTCAGAGTCAACCACAGACCTTGGTCTTGCAGGGAGAGGTGAAATCAGGTGACTCAGTTGTCTGGCTTTGAACATTTGTCGTTTCTTGGCACCTTTGAGTAAAAATAGAGCTGAGTGTGACTGAAATGCAATGCTCCTGTGGGTCCTGGAGATGAGAGGTGGAGAGGTGGGGCCTCCTGGGGAAGCTGTGTGCCTGGCCCTCTGTGAAGGTGGCCTGAAGCCAGACAGGGCCTTCTGAGCGAGCGTCAGGAGGTGGGCTGACCCCTCCAGGCTCTAGAGCAGAGCTCCACCATGGAGCAAAGGTTTCAGGACTTGCTGCAGGAATTCCTCTGGGGCTTCCTGAGTTTTCTTTTGGACTTTCTGTGCTCAGGTCCCAGCCTCCTGGCAGGGATGTCCTCAGAAGGGCTGTGAGCACCATCCTGGCTACTCCACTACTAAGGTTTCCTGATAGACAGGTTTTGGGCATCAGCAGCACCCTCTCTCCATATAGGAGTTGAGGAACAGGCTGGGGGCACACTTCTTTGCTACAGCCTGTCCCCTCCTCTGGAGAGAGCTGGCACTGTTGATTCACTCACACATGGGCCTTGGAGGGACAGTTTCCTCTATTGTTTACTCCTTTGGGCTTTGTTTCCTCGCCTAGAAAATGGGGGGGAGGGGGGAGACAATATATATAATTGGTACTTTAGCAAGTCCAGGAAAGGGTCGCTGAAGTTTTTAGCAAATAAAACTATAAGATGCTTTCAAGTTTGAGGCCTACCTAGACCATGTAGTAGTGCCTGTAAGCCAGTGTGGGCAAATTATTGAGATCCTGGAAGTGGGAGGGGGCGGAGGAGGAGGAGGAGGAGAAGGAGGAGGAGGAGGAGGAAGAACAAGAACAAGAAGGAAGAGGAGAGGGGCGGAGAGGGGCTGGCTATGTAGCTCATTGGTAGAGAACCTGCCCAGTATATACAAGGCACTGGGTTGGATCTTCAGCATTCCAGGATGTTATAATCTGGTAAGCCGGTATTTCCAGCCATTCTGCAGGCTGAAACAGGAGGATCCCTTGAGCCTAGGAGTTCTAGACCTGCCTTGGCAACATAACAAGACCCCCCTTACCCAAACAACAGTAGCAGTAGCAGCAACCAAACAAAACCCCCAAATCAGAAAACAAGCCAAAAGCAAAATCCTACCTAGGGTGCTCAGTTAAATTAGAATTTTAGATCAGTAATGTGTTGGGGTTTTTTGTTTGTTTTTTTGTTTTGTTTTGTTTTTTGTCAACTTAATACAAACTGGAATCATCTGGGAAGAAGGAAAACTGAATTGAGAAAATGCTTCCATCAGATCAGCTTCTAGGCAGTCTGGTGTAGAAGGACCCAGCTCACCATAGGTAGTGCCACCTCTGGGCACGCGGTCCTGGGTTCTATAAAATGCAAGCTGAGTAAGTCATGGAGAGTGAGCCAGTAAGCAGCATTCTTCCATGGATGGTCTCTCCTTCAGTTTCTGCATCCAGGTTCCTGCCCTGACTTTCCCTCAATGGTGGACACCAAAGAGTAAGCCAAATAAACCTTTTCCTCCCCAAGTTGCTCTTGGTAAAAATGTTTTAGCATAGCAATAGAAAGCAAGCTAAGACAGTAATGAAGAAGTTAAAGACTATTGTACCATGTAAAATTTGGGACATGCATATATACTAAAAATCTACTTGTTGTTTATCCAAAATTCATATTTAGCCGGCTGTCTCACTCTCACTGTTCTTTTTAAAGACAGGGTCTCACTATGTAGTCCTGACTGACCTGGAACTTGCTATGTATCTGGTTGGCCTCAAACTCAGAGATCTGCCTGCCTCTGCCTCCTGAGTGGTGGGATTAAAGGGGTGCTCTACTGTGCCCTGATATATCACGTTTAATCTGGTATCCCTACCACTGGATTAAATGGTATGTAATATAACCCTCTCCTATGTTCTATTCTCCCCTTAAGCCCAGAGACCAAGCTGATAAAAAAAAAAAAGTCCTCAGAGTTGTCATAGAAATATTGAGATTGTTTTAGGAGAGTTGACACAAAAATAATGACGAGATTTATGGAAAGATGCCAGTGAAAATTGCTGAGCGATTTAGCACTTGCTGTGGGCCCCACATGCTTCCCGGGACTTCATGTGTGTGATTGCCTTTATTCGAAACAGACTCCTGAAGGAGACATAGTAGGTAAGCAGTCCTTGGGGTTTTGGTTTTGGTTTTGGTTTTTGGTTTTTCAAGACAAGGTTTCTCTGTGTTACAGCTCAGGCTGTCCTGGAACTCACTCTGTAGACCAGGCCGGCCTCGAACTCACAGAGATCCGCCTGCCTCTGCCTCCTGAGTGCTGAGATTAAAGGTGTGTGCCACCATGCCAAACTGCAATCCTTGCTCTTTACTTTTTTTTTTTTCCTTTCTTTTTTGGTGGGTGGTACTGGGGCTAGAACCTAGGGCTTAGGGCCTCTGGTGTGCTACCACTGAGCTATATCACCAGTCTTGTGTTCTTGCTCTTACCCAGGATGCTGTATTCTGTCTTGTTTACACAACTGCAGGAGTTCAAAGACTACATTGTTTTCCAAGGTCAAGGACATGGAAACCTCCAGGGGTGGGCTTTGCAAAGCAGGTGATACATAGCATGCTCCCAGAAGGAGATGTGACTGTGACTTACTGCCTGGGTTCCCTGTGATCTTTACATGGAAAAAGAACAGCCTGGCCTAAGGAGCCACATGGGAGATGATGTTCCTGCCTAACACCCTTGACTGTCATGGAGACACCTGCCGTGTGTTAGCCTATCCCAGGTGCGATACACTCCGCGCATCCTTGAGTGTTACTGAGAGTGTCACTGAAGTGAGAATCCCCATCAGGCTGACCTCCAGGCCGCTCTGAAATCTGCGCTGACAGGTCCTCATGCTTGCCCCGCTTCAGACTTCCTAATTCACAGAGACTGGTGCCACTATGTGATGGCTTCCTTCTGGAACTCATAGTATTTCTCCAGGACACAAATGTCCCCCTTTAAGAAATGGGTTGTGGGGACTGGAGAGATGGCTCAGGGTTAAGAACATCTCTTATACAGGACCCAGGTTCATTTCCTAGCATGATGGCTCACAACCATCTAACTCCAGTTCCAGGAGATCTGACATCCTCTTCTGGCTTCTGTGAACACTTCATGCACATGGTATATAGACAGACATGCAGATAAAACACCTATACACAGAAAATTTTTAAAAATTAAAAAAAAATGAGTTGTAGCTGGGCACGGTGGTGATGCACGTTTTTAATTCCAGCACTTGGGAGGCAGAGGCAGGTGGATCTCTGAGTTCCAGGCCAGCCTGGGCTACAGAGTAAATTCCAGGAGAGCCCAGGCTACAGAGAGAAACCCTGTCTCAAACAATGTACAGGGGTGGGGGTGGAATGAGGGGGGCAGGAGGGTGGGTGGGTGGGAATATGGATATGAGTTATATAGGCAAGGGTAGAGATGATGTAAATACAATACAATATTCATGTATTAAATTCTCAAAAAAAGAAAGAAAAGAAAAAGAAAGATGAAGTGAGTATGTAGAGTGATTGAAGATTAGGAAAACCCAGAGTCCTCAGGTATCACTGTCAGCCCTGGCTGCCTTGACACCCAGATTCCAAGGCGTCCTCCCTTTTTCTGCTTCTGGCCTCCCTAACCCAGCCTCCTAGATGTTTGCGCTCCCAGTCCCTTGCCATCTTCCTTTCTCCCTGCCCCTGGCCCTGCTCCCTGGTCCCCAAGGAGCTCCTCGGTGTTTGTTAGGAGATTCAGGGGGGTCGTGGTCCGCCCACCAGGAGACCAGGTCCTAACCTGGTTATTCATTGCCTCATCCGTGGGAGTGAGCAGGAAGCAAGTGGCACCGTTAGATGGGAGTTTGGGAACTTCTAACAAGGACTGTGACCACAGTGTGGTCAGGATGAGCACAGGGTCTGGCTTCCAGAGCTGGCGATGGAGGCAATGAAGTCAGGGCTTCCAGGAAGGAGCTGTAGCATGCAGTGGAGCTGCAGGGAGGAAATGGGCAGAGAACAGGATGTGGGTCCAGGAAGCCAGCCTGTCTAGATTAAATGCATGCTGAACTTCTTCCCGTCACCATGCCAGTTTCAGGGACACAAATACCCACCTCTGCGCGTCTTGATCTGTGTGAAAACCAGCCAAGATGGTGACGTGTACTGCTGTCGACTGCACTGTTTTATTCCGGAGCAAGGGATTGTTGGTGTTAGTGATGTGTTCTGGCTAGGCACCCAACTCAAGTGAGGCTTAAACAGCCTCTTTTCTACTCTGGTGCCTCTAACCTCCGAAGGATTGTAGGTGAAGGAAAGAAAAGCACACAGCTGCAAAGCCTAGATTTAAAACCCTGCTCGCCCACTGAGTGTCCAAGTAGCAGCATAAAGCAAGTTAGACTGGTGTGTTCTCTCCCTCCCTCTCTCCCCCTCCCATCCTCTCTCCTCCTTCCTCCCTCTCTCCCCCTTTCTTCCTCTCTCTCCCTCCCTCCCTGCTTCTCTATCCATCTCTGTCTCACAGTCTCACAGAGGTTTCCCCGCCTCTGCTCTCTTGAGTGCTGAGATTAAAGGTGCACACCACTAGCTGGAGGCAGAGGCAGGTGGTTCTCAGTGAGTTCGAGGCTAG
The DNA here is from genome assembly GCA_902168325.1 of Peromyscus nudipes. Classification (NCBI taxonomy): domain Eukaryota; kingdom Metazoa; phylum Chordata; class Mammalia; order Rodentia; family Cricetidae; genus Peromyscus; species Peromyscus nudipes. The sequence goes on from CABHPH010150789.1 coordinate 22,394, forward strand.
CCTGGTCTATAGAGTGAGATCCAGGACAGCCAGGCTGCATAACACAGTGAAACCCTGTCTTGGAAAAACCAAAATGAACAAACAAATAAAGAAAGGTGTGTACCACTATGCCCAGCCCAAGCAAGTCTATTTATGACCCTCTCTCATCAGTGAAGTGACCCTTATACGGCTGGTTTGGAGGCTTAGGGGGATTGGATAGTACTAACCGGTGACACAGAGGGTAGTCGGGAGGACCCCGCGGGTGTCCTCAACCCAGCTCCCAAAAAGCCTTGATGTCTAAAAAAGCCTTGATATGTGGATTGTTGGGGCTTCTGAAAAGCCCAGGTAAAGTGCTGGACAGGTGAACTTTGTGGGCCTCAGTCCTGCATCCTTGAGAAGGGACAGTGTGTCTGGTTCTGTAGAAGGCTGGAGCACAGCCACCTCCTTCACTCTTTTCTCGACAGCAGCACCCCCTGGAGGCTGGAAAGTAAACAACAGTTCCGTTAAGCAACAGTGTCTCCACGGCTTCCCACCGTTTCCAGAGGGGATCATTGTGTAACTGGTTTCCTTCTTGTAGCCCAGATCTTGTTAAGCTTTAGTCGTTTGAAGTGCTGGGTACTACCGAGTGGTTAGTCCTTTGCTGTTTCGTGGGGGAATGGTAGCTTACTAGCTGGGCTGTGGGCTCCACAAGGCAGCCATTGTCCCAGTCATCTGCTAACGTCCCCCAGGAGTCTGGTTGGTGTTTACACCCTGTGTGTTGGTTGTGTAAACTTGGTGCCAAAGGGTGGGCATTTTGTCTATTTGGTTCTGTCATACCTGCAGCTTCTGCGATAGTGTCTAAGATACAAGAATTACTTCGAGAGGCAGAGAGAGAGGGAGGGAGGGAAGGAGGGAGGGAGGGAGGGAGAGAGAGAGAGAAGGTGGGTGGTTCTGGATGGATTCAGCATTTTCCTTAGAGCCAGAAAGATGTGGGTATATGCCCTTTCTCAGTTCTGCAGGACAGAAGCTCGAGATCAAGGTTGACGTCAGCGGGGTTGGTTCCTTCTGAGAGCTGAGAGTCTCTGCTGCCTTCCTGTGGCGGTTGCTGAGTGTCTTTGTAGACAACCACCAAGATGTGGTACCTTTGTCTTCTCCCACCCTTCCCTCTGTGTCTGTGTTAGGATTTCTTTTTGGTAGAAGGATACAAGGCACATTGGAGTAAGGCCTGCCCCCAGGACGTCATGTCAATTTTGTTGCCAATAGAAAGTTCCTGTTTCCAAATCAGGTCACATCCTAAGGTCCTGGTGTCAAGACTCCAGCATCTCTTTATCCAGTGTGCTGCCCTACTACACACTGCAGTCAGAGGGACTATCTATCTTGAACTTTGTGTTACTTATTCTCACCTTTATTTTCCTACATAGATTGTTTGTTTGGTTTGGTTTGGTTTGGTTTTGGTTTTTTGAGACAGGGTTTCTCTGTGTAACAGCCCTGGCTATCCTGGAACTTGGTAGACCAGGCTGGCCTCAAACTCAGAGAGATCTGCCTGCCTCTGCCTTCCGAGTGCTGGGTTTAAAGGCCTGTGCTATGATGCATGGGGAAAAAATATATATCTTTTAATAACAAGATCTCACTCTGTAGCCCTGACCAGCCTGGAACTTGCTGTGTAGACTAGGCTGTCCTTGAACTCATAGAGCTTTACCAGTCTCTGCCTCCCGAGTGCTGGGAGTAAAGGTGTGTACCACCATGCCTAGCTGTACATTGTTAAATAATGTAACTATGTAGTTTTGCTTGTAATTTATAGAGCTACTCAGAAAAACTGTCTTGAAAAACAAAACAAAATAAAATTTAAAAACGATTGTTTTTTAGGTTTGTCTTTCTTGCCTATAGCTCTAAATTATTCATTGTCAGTTCTGTAGTAGGAATGAACTACAGCTTGATTAGTGCTAATGGTATTCCCACGTACATGTGTATGTTCAACGTATTCATATTTAATGTGAATGGAGCAAGCTTTACAAAATAGTACCTTCCCCTAGCGGGTAAGATATTTTGCACCGTTCAGTGATAGGGCCAGTACCATAGAAAAATAAATTCCTTTACAGTTCCTTCCAGAAAGCAACCTACCAGATTGATTGTACAGTGCACTAACGAGCCACCCTGCTGTGTGAAAGCGCTGGAGGCTGATGCACCCGTTATGTATCATGTGCCTGCCTTGGTGGCTCTGTGGCTCCCTGCCTGGCAGGTAAGCTGGGCCATGGTCCTGCTGGTCTCACCAGCTATCTGTCTGTCCACCCACTGAGGCGAGACCACATGTCTGCAGGTTTTCATCCTCCATCTGTCACCTTTGGCTTCTCCCTGCTCCTGTTGAGTATGTTCTAGTTGTGGCCTTGTCCTTGCAGTTGCCGTGACCTGTGAGATCACAGACACACACATTCCCCACTCTATCCAGACACGTTAGCTGCATGTGTGCTGTGGCAGTACTGACTTAGGTTAAAGAGGGTGGCAGGCTCACATCTTGGCCACTTAGCAGCAGTGTGACTCAAAGGAGATGCTTGATAACTGTATGCCACAGGTTCTTCCTAAGATGGGAATAGTAAGTATGCCTACTCCGTGGGGCCGTGTACCGGTGAAGTGAGTTCAGTTGTTGAGCCTGCATGAGGGATTGTCCTTTTGAGCCCACCTTGGCACCAGAATCTGCAATGGCTCTACTTTTTACTGGGTATCTCTGGACACAGTGGCTTCCTCAGAGAGAGGTCAAAATGTCAAACACCTGGTGGAGGCGGGAAGCAGAGCAGATTCTGGATTCAGGCTGCGGCAGTGGGATCCCGGCTCGAAGTTCATTGACCGTGTTCCTGTGAGCCAGTTGACTAGACTTCTTGCTTCTGGGCTAAGGCTTCTGCAAAATGGGGTTCTGAGGAAGCAGGGGGAAAAATCCTTAAGACGGTTGAGTGTGAGAGTTCATAGAAAGCTTTAGTATAGTGCCTAGCTCTGCTTCCACAGCTTAACCCAGCCAGACTCAAGGGAGAGGAAAAAGGAAAGAAAAAGGACACTGTGACCCTGTGTGCAGGGAGCAGCCACCTGGCTGAGTTGATTGCCTTTGTAAAGATTCAGTTCTGAGATTCAGTTCTCAGAGCTGTCCCCTTGAGCAGAGGCCTGGGCTCTTTCCCTCTGGTCTCTGCTCCTCGGATACGGCCCTTTTTCTTTGCAGGCAAGTGACAACTGTCTTCATTTAGATCCCCACAGGGTTCAGAGAGGATCCCATAAGTGGAGTTGAACCAGGTTATCACAGTGGGCACCTTTCCTACCTGCCATGGCCAGTATTCTGACTGTCCCTGTCCTCTCTGTTCTGGTTACAGCCATGGATGGAGTGGAGACACATTCTGTCTGCACACACGTTGTCATCATTTGTCCCCAGCCTCCGCTGCTAGCCACAGCTGCCCATCCTTTGTCTTCTCTTAGTTCTCATGGCTTCCTTAGATCAGACTCTCCTTAGTCCTTCTTGCTTAAGACCGTTAAGACCCCCTCTCTTTGGGGAGAGCCAGGCATAGTAGTAACATGCCTGTAATTCCAGCCTTTGGGATTGGGAGGTGAGGACAGGGAGATCAGAAGTTCAGAGTCATTCTTGGCCACAAAGCTAGTTCAAGGCCAGCCTGAGCTACCTGAGACCCTGTCTCAAAAAAGTGGGGGGAAAAGCCATGAACCGTTTCATGGCTCTCCGTTGCTCTGTGGGTATCTGGTGCTGTCTTCCGCCAAGCTTCATGAATGTGGTCTACTGTCTTCTCCCACCTGGTCATTCACCCTACCCCTTTCATTTATACCTCAGTGTCCCCCAAATTCTGTACATCGCCTTCCCTTTTTCTTTGCTTGAGGACCTTCAAGCCCACTTAACCATCCCCAGTTTCCAGAAGCTCCCCAGTCCCTAAGAGAGTGAATCATTTTGGATAATGCTTGTATTATAATAGTTGGGGTTCTCTAAAGGAGCAGAACTCTGTGTGTGTGTGTGTGTGTGTGTGTGTGTGTGTGTGTGTGTGTGAGATTTATTAATAGTTTATAGACTGTGGTCTATCTAGACCACTGTCTACACAGAAGGTCCAAGAATCCAGTACTTGTTGAAGCTGGATGTCTCAGCTGGTCTTCAGCATTTGCTGGAATCCTGAAGAAGTAATGTAACGCCAGTGGAGGAATAGACTTGCTATCAAGAGTGAAAGCAAGCAGGCAAAGAGAGCAAGCTTCCTTCTCCCATGTCCTTTATACAGGCTGCCAACAGAAGGTGTGGCCCAGATTAAAAGTGGATCTTCCCACCTCAAAGATCCGAGTTATAAGTGTGGGGGGGGATCCCTCACAGGTGTGCACAGCCCTTTGGGTTTTAGTTAATTCCAGATGTAGTCAAGTTGACAACCAAGAACAGTCATCGCAATGCTCAAGTTCATGTAATAGCTCAGAATACAGACCTCAGAGCAGACTGTCCTCGCCACACAACATCATAGCTGTGTGATCTTGAGCTGGTTACCAACCCTCTCTGCCTCTTTTCCGCATCAGTGGCGTGACTTGCTGGTTGGGTTTGGTCAACTTGACACAAACTAGAGTCACCTGGGAGAAGGACCCTTAATAAAGAGATGCCTGAGTATGGCGGTGGTGCACACCTTTAATCCCAGCACTGGAGGCAGAGGCAGGCAAATCTCTTGAGTTTGAGGCCAGCCTGGTCTACAGAGCGAGATCTAGGACAGCCAGAGCTGCACAAAGAAACCCTGCCTCAAAAAAAAGAAAAGAAAAGACAGAAAGGAAAGAAAAGAAAAAACAAATGCCAGCATGGGATTGGCTTGTAAGCATGTCTCTGGCGTTTTCTTGGTTGTTGGTTTTGTGGAAGGACCCAGCCCAGTGTGGGCAGTGCAGCCCCTGGGTGGTGGTCCTGGGAGAAAGGAAGCTGAACATGAGAGCCTGAAAGCAAGCCAGGGAGCAGCTTTCCTCTAGCTCGCTGCCTTTGCTTCTGCCTGAAGTCCTGTCCTGACTTCTTCCTCAGTGCTCCACTGTGATCAGGACATGTAAGTCAAATAAACTCTTTCCTCACCTGGTTGTTTTTGGTAATGATGTTGATCTCAGTGGTAGAAACTAAACCAGGACACCTGGGAACTGAGAACTAAAAGAGCCACTACCCACTTGGAGCGCCTAATGAATGTACTTAATTTCTGTCCCTCATGAGCACACGGGTTGAGTCTGCTTTGCTTCCCAGTTCCGTCCCTGTTACTTAGCACCTACCCACCCTGGCACACTTAGTGCACATTGGACATCTGTCAGTGGAGTGAAGGACCCTTCCTTTTTTTGGAGAAGGATATCATAGATCCTTTGCCCAGTTTTCACTTGGGTTAGGTGTCTTTTATTGTTGAACTGTGAAATTTCTTTGGATGGTCTAGATTCAAGGCTCTTGGCAGGTAAATGGTTTCTAGATATTTGCATTCCGTGGATGTCCTTTTCAAACTTTCTTGATGTACAAAAATTTTAATTTTGATGATTACAGTTCTCATTTTCTTTTGTTGCTTTTGGTCAGTTTTCTGTCACTGTGAAAAGTCACCGTGACCAAGGCAACTTATAAAAAAATACAGTTTTCAGTTGGAGGCTTGCTTACAGTTTCAGAACATGGCAGCAGGTAGGCAGGCAGGAAGGCGGGCAGCGGGCAGGCAGGGCCCTGGTGCTGTAGTTGAAAGCTCACATCTTGAGGTAACCATGAGGCAGAGAGAGGGGCAGGAGAGGGAAATGGCATGGACTTTTGAAACCTCAAACTTCATCCCAGTGACACTTTGACCTTCTCCAAGGCCACACCTTCTAATCCTTCCTAAACAGTCTACCAGCTAGGAACCAAACATTCAAACATACAGCCTATGGGGACCATTCTCATTCAAACTACACTTTTGATTTCACTATCTAAGAATCCTTTGTCCAGCCCAAGGTTGTGAAGAGCTATCTCTGGATTTTCTTCTAAGTATTTCATAGCTGCAGCTTTTACATGTAGGTCTCTAATTCATTTATTGACTTATGTGTGTGAATGTTTTGCTTGCATTTATGTCTGTGCACCACATGCATGCCTAGAGGCCAGAAGAGGGCATCAGGTCCTCTGCAACTGGAGTTACAGAGGGTTGTGAATCACCATGTGGGTGCTGGGTCCCAAAACCAGCTCCTCTGGAAGAAAACCAGTGTTCTTAACCACTGAGCCATCTTTCTGGCCCCCTTTAATTAATCTTTTTTTTTGTTTGTTGGTTTTTGGTTTTTGGTTTTTCGAGACAAGGTTTCTCTGTGTAACACTCCTGGCTGTCCTGGAACTCACTTTGTAGAGCAGGCTGGCCTCGAACTCACAGATCCACCTGCCTCTGCCTCCGGAGTGCTGAGATTAAAGGCGTGTGCCACCACCACCTGGCTTTTAATTCATCTCTAATTAAATGTTTTCGTTGTTTTGTAGAGACTGGTTTCACTATGTAGTATAGGCTAGCCTCAAATTCCTGCCTTAGCCTACTGAGTGGTAATATTACAAGTATGAGCCACTATACCTAGCTCAGTTAGTAGTGTTGTGGTTTTGTTTTATTTTTCAGAGTCCCATTGTGTAGCCCTGGCTGGCCTGAAACTCACTGTGTAGATTGGCTGGCCTTAAATTCACAGGTATCTGTTTACGTTTGCCTCTCCTGAGAACTGACAGTTAATGGCATGTGCTGCCATGCCCAGTTAGTTTTGTTGTTGTTGTTGTTTTTCAAAGCTGGGTTTCTCTGTAGTTTTGGCTGTCCTGGATCTCCCTCTGTAGCCCAGGCTGGCCTCGAACTCACAGAGATCCGTCTGGCTCTGCCTCCCAAGTGCTGGGATTAAAGGTGTGCGCCGCTACTGCCCGGCCTGAGTTAAATTTTTAAAATTATCATTATTGTGTGTGCACATGTATGAGCACATATATGTTACAGTTTGGTGTGTGTAGATCAGAGGACAATTTTGTGGGGTTCTCTCCTTCCACTTTCACATGGGTCCCAGGGGTTGAACTTGGGTTACCAAGCTCGAATGGCAAGTTCCTTTACTGGCCGAGCCACCTTGATTGATGGCCCCAGAGTTAAGTTTTGAAGTGAGTTCCGCTTGACTCTCTTGCATTTGGTCACCTAGTTGTGAGGTTGTACGGGCACCATTTGTTGAAGACTGTTCTTAACCTATTGAGTAGATTTGGCACTCTGGTCAGAAATCAGTTGATTGGAGGAAGTGCTTGCCTCGTGTGCCCAGGGACCAGGGTTTGATCCCAGTACAAGAAAACAAAACAGAAAATCAGTTGGCTACCTATAGTGTCCCCTTTGGGGGAGGCTAAGGCAGAGGACGTTATATTTGAGACCAGTTAGGTCAGAGAGAGAGAGAGAGAGACTGAAAAAAAAAAAAAAAAAAAAAAAACAACAGAATTCCTTGAGCACAGATACACAGGTTTATTTCTGGGCTTTTCAGATCTGCCCTGGAGATGTTTGTTGGAAGCCACGGCCAGCAGTTTTCTACCTCTCTGTAGTCCTGGAAGTTCCCACAGGACGTGTTACTGGGCATCCCATGGTGAAGGCTTCTCCCGAGAGGCTCCCACAGCTAATCACTTCCCGCATCTGTCAGGGTGATCGCTGGGAGGTTGCAGTGGGGCGCCCCGGGGCAGGCCTCTGCCAGGGTGCAGGTCCCAGGGCAGGGCCTGTTTGTGTGAAGCCCAGCTACTGATTGGGCGGATGCCCTGAATGCCGCAGGTAGGAGAGCTCCGAGGACTAGGTGGGAAAGAGAGCCAGGCTACTGGAAGGAGGAGACATTCCTGGCACTAGAGGCATTCGCACTGGCTGGCCTGCGAGGGAGGGTGAGCCCTGCATCTATGGGTAGGCACCCGGAGGCTGGGGGACACCAGCGTCGCCAGCTCTCCTGCAGACATGGGCCTTTGGGGGATGGGGCCTGGGCGAGTTGACCCCTCGACTTTCTGAGTGCTTCTTCCGTGAAGTTGGGGGCATTGGTGGGCTGATAGGTTGGGTCTATGTCTTAAATGTAGAGTGAATAGAACTTTGCAGGAAGCTGGGGTCCCTCAGAGTGGGATTGAAAGTGGGTGGCATCAGGGGGATCTGTTAGCCTGCAAGAGAGTCCTGAGATTATGGGTACTTTCATGCAGCTAATACTGAGCGTATGACTCACAGAGGGTTATGAGCCTGCATCTGTCAAGTTCTGATTTGTCCTGTTTTTTTGTTGGTTTGTTTTGCTGTGTTGGAGATGGAACACAGGGCTGTGTCCATACTTAGCAAATGCTCTACTTCTGAGCCACACCCCCAACCCTGGACCTGTTGACTTCTGAGAGTTGGGCTACCTGTGGGCCCAGAGAAGGGGTGGGCTGCAGGATGCTGGCTCAGCAGATGGGGAAGGAGTCTCGTGAGAGTAGAGGGTACCATGGCACAGTCTGTCTTTCCGTATCTTTCAAGGCCTCTGAGGTGCATCTTCCGCAGGTGGCGTCCACTGTGGTGGTGACACTAGGTTTATTAGGGATGTGGGACGAGAACCCACTGCTCGCTTCATGGTCTTGATCCCTTAGATTCCGCCCTCGAATGGAGTCGGGAGCAGGGTGTCTGAAGGCTGTGCACCCATCTCCTCCCTCTTCATTTGTTCTCCCCACTCACCCACCCCCAAGTGAGAACAGAGCTGTGTGAGTGAGTCGGAGTTGCTCACTGCCTGAGGATTGCATCAGCCCGGTCTGGCAGGCTGGAGCGGGAGCCTGTTGCTATGGTGACTACCAGGCTTCAAACCAGAGGGAAGGATGAGGTAGTGGCGGGGTGTGTTTTCCTCACCTTGTGATGTGGCTGTGGGATAGGCACCAGTGTGGTGGGCCGGTGTTCCCACCACTTCATGGAGGTGCCATCTACTTCAGCAGGCAGGATGGGACTGTGCCAAAAGCTAGTGGGCATCGGGTGTGTTTAACCAAAGGACACAGGTGGCCTCTCCATGGCGCCTCTGCCTAGTTTTGGGGTTGAGGTGAGACTAGACTTTCACTAAGTGAGCTAGATTCTGGGGAAAGACAAAGGTCCAGGTATACCCTCATCTCCCAGATCTCCAAATACTAGATGTAAACCTGCCTGGGCTGCTCAATGCAGCTTCTTCTTCATCTTTGTCTTCTTCCTCCTCTCTCCTTATCCTTCCCACCTAACAGCATGTCATTTAACTGACTATAACAGACTTGGGCAAGCAGTCAGATCTGTCTCTCATCTGTGTCTTCGGTGAGAAAGGAGACAAAAGTCTGTCTTGGCACATTGAGCACCTGTCAGGTGTCAGCGTCACGGTAGACCTGCCCCATCCTTCTGAGTAGCCTGTGCTCACTCTGCTCAGGAAATGCTCCTTGGGTAGCAAAGCAGCAGAGAACGTAAGAAATCACAATCCTGGGTCTCTGTGTCCTGTGCTTTTTTTGGATTCCAGAGACCTCTCCAGATCGCCCTTAGAGTGTCAGTGAAGGGACGCACAATCCATCCTTGGGTGGAAAAGTCACAGCAGTGTCTCTGCAGGGAATGTCCCCAGGTCTGTGTGGGGTGTGACACACGGAGAGGCTGCTGTGATTTCTGGACAAGAGTGATGATAGGTATGGGGACTGCATGGCACAGCCTGGAGGCAGAGGAGACCTATCAGGGCAAGACATTGACAGAACCCGTGCTTGGGATTTAGCTCAAGCTTGGGCTTTTCCCAGACCCTCAGGACCCTTTGGGGATAAGGACTCGTTGTCAGAGGAATTCTCAGAAGTGATTGGAAGTGAAAAAGCTGTGTGGATCTGGAGGAGAACCTGGGCCTGTTGAGAGCTCAGAAATTGGATCTGCCTCACTGAGCTTATGAGGAATAACAGCCATAGCTGACACTCTTCGGAGTTCACTTAGGATGTACTTACTCATCCCTCCTCACAGAAACCCTTTGCATTGGACGCTATTGTTAACCCGTTTTGAAGGCAAAGCAGAGGCACAGAGAGGTTTCAGTGACTTGCCAAGGTCACACAGCTGATAGGAGGTGGAGCCTGGATTCAAGCCAGGCAGTCTGGTTCCAGAGCTTGAGCTCTTACCAAATGTTCCACTGACTCTCGCCTTCCAGAAAGACGATTGTGAGTCAGCTCATGTGACCTCCCCCACCCGGGAGAGACAAAGAGGAAGGAGCAAGTGTACAAGTGCTCACCAACCTACTAGTGCTGGCGGGACAGCTGGGGACAGTGCCGTGAGCTGTGTGTGTTGGTGTTTTTGTAGGAGTGTGGGGGTAGGGAGGCCACGTCTCTGCACCTCCCGCCTTTCACCTCCTCCTTCCCTCAGTGGTTCCTGGTGGGAGGGGGGGTTTGCATGGACCACATGTGTAGACAGCTTGCCCAGCTCTGTGGAAGGGTCCTGGGTCTCAGGAAGGAGTCCAGGTCTAGGGCTGAGAGTGAGTGGCAGCCGTGGAGGGTGCGGGCTGTCAGACTGGAGAGTACAGCTACCATGTGTGAGGTCCATCCTGTTGTGCCTCTGTTACACTTGGCAATGTGTGTGTGCTACCCACCCAACATGCAGCTGGCCTTCTTGGGCTCTTTCCCAGGGCCAAGACAGTGAAGAAATAAGAACAAAAACAATAACAACAGTGACGATAATAATAGCCAGCAACAACACTTGTTACATGCCAGTCACTGTTCTTAGGGCTTCACTAACTCATTCAGCGGTCGCAAAAACCCTGAGATACTGCATGCTACTGTTACCTCATTTTATAAACACAGAGAAGTTAAAAAGCAGTTTGCCAGAGTCACACAGTTAAAGGTGGGGTTTGAATTCAGGTAGCCTGGAAGTCTGTATATTACCATGTCCTCTTGCGGTTCCTGGAGAAACCGCCCCCCTGGCCTTCTATCCGGAATCTCACGTGTGTCATTTGCCTGCCCTCTGTCCCATGTATGGAATGTGATTTACGTGATTAGCCAGGCCTTGGTTTTTGTGGGAGCAGTTTCCTCCTTTGTCCTCATGTCCAGGCATGGAAGGGACATTTCCAGCTCTTTGGAGCAGAGGTGGCTGGCCCTATATAGCCCTACTGGTCTACCTAGAGCAGGCAGGCCCGCTAACCTGGAGGCCTTGTGTCCTGTGTCTCTTGGCCTCTTAAATCTGTATGGCCTGTTCTCTGCAGCTCTCCTTGCTGGGGCAGCCAAGCACAGACATCTGATCCTCTCATCATGTCTGGCCTTGTGCTTGTTTCCTGCTGGAGGCTGCTATTCTCTGGAGATTCGGCTGGCATATCTTACAGCCAGGTGGGAGGGTGGGACTCTCCAGACTGAGCAGGGGACCTAGGTGGTAGAAGAGAGGTGGGACTCAGAGCCAGGGCAAGTAATACCGTGGGGGATGTCTTCTTCCTGGCCATGACCACGACTGCTCAGCATGCTCCCAGAGACACTGCCCACTGGCATCAACCTGATGTGGAGATAGATCGGGCTCTGGAGTAGAAGCTGAGGTGCTGCCTGATGGGGGAGAGGGAACAGCGGAATTAGAGCCCACAACTGCCTGGCAGCCCTGCTTAGAGCGGAGCCAGGCTTGTCCTGTGCCAAGATGCTAATCACAAAGCAGAGTGCATTCTGCTAATGAAACCTGCCTTTGCAACCCCAGAGACTGTGTGTCAGTCACCTTGAAAGGGTTCTTTTTTTTTCCCCAAAGGTTTATTTCTTTTTATTTTATGATGTGAGAGTTTTGTCTCATTTTAAGTGCAACATGTGCACGCGGTGCCTGTGAAGGCCAGAAGAAGGCATCACAGATTTGTCTGGAACTGGATGGTTGTGAGCCCCGAGTGGGTCCTGGACTCTTAACTCGGGTCCTCTGCGAGAGCAGCAAGTGCTCTTAAACACCGAAGCATCTCTTCATTCCCTTGCAAGGGTTCTTATCCCCGGTATTGATCCCTCTCTGTCTTCCTTTCTGAAATACCTATTTTAGTCAGGTGTGATAGTATACACCTTTAATCCCAGCATTCTGGAGGCAGGAGGATCTCTGTGAGTTCCAGGCCAGCTAGGGTTATATAGTAAGACCATGACTTTAAAAATAAATTTTTATATTTCTTTTCAGATAGCATGATCTACATGTGTATATCTATTAAATTTGCCATCATTTTAAGTGCACGGTTCATTGGACTTAAATACAGTAGTCACATGATTGTACAGCCACCCCCAGCCATCCCCCGGGGCCCTTCTCATCTTGCAGAATGAAATTACCTCATTCAGCAGCAGCTCCCCACTCGTCTCTCCTAACACCAGCAACTCTCACTTTACTTTGTGTTTCCACAAGGGACATTACGTTTATTTATTTGTTTGTTTGTTTGTTTGTTTATTTATTGAGACCAGCTTATTTCATATAGCATAATGTCCTCAGGATTCATTAGGAGTGTAGCATGGGTCTGAAGTTCTTCCCATCTCGAGGTGGAAGATACTCCATTGCTTATAGGTGCCACACTTGTTTATCCCTTCACTCCTGAGAGACCCTGTGCTGCTCCCACCTTTGGCTCTTGTGAAGAGTGTTTCTGTGAACAGGGGTGTCCCCCACCTAGTTTTGGGCTCCCTTTGTATGTTAGTAGGCTGTCCTTGAGTCTTAGTCTCGGCTGGGTCTGTGGACTTGGACTAGGGGTAATGGCAGAGGGCAGGAATGGCAGCGTCATGAATAGAGGGCCTGGCTCTGTGGTATCGGCTTCTACTAAGCTATCATAAGCCTGGCATAGTGGTACCTGCTTGAGATTCCAGTGCCAGCCAGGCTGAGGCATGAGGATCAGAGAGTTCAAGGCCAACCAGAGCTACATAATGTCTGGATAGCCTGATCTATATAAATCCCATCTCAACAAAACAAAGCAAACTCTTTAGATTTGGGGGCTCCTGGGACCAGCACCTGCTGGAGGACGTTCCAGATTCCCTCCCCCTCAGCACCCAGAACAAAGTGTTGAGTTCTGTTTCTCTCAGCAGAAGGGTATGTATCTGTAGCTTACCATGAGCTGACGTAGGCCTTGTTAGGAAAAAGGGAAGTGTGGGTGTGGCACCAGGGAGCCTGGGTTTGGCCAGATGACCACAGAAGAGCTGGATTTCCATGTTAGGGTTGCTGGTTATGTTATAGGGTCAAGTTAACCCTTGAAGTCCTGACTTAACACAGCGAAGACTCTTAACACACAGGTACATTGCAGGTAGGTAGGGTTCTCTGTGCCCTGTGGTTAGTCAGGGACCTTGCCTGATGGAGACTTCGTTATCCGGAGCCCTGGTCTCCAAGGCCGACGGCCTCAGGGGATGAGGAAGAGTGAATTGTGCGTGGTTTCTCTCTGCTTCAGTCCAATGTCCACCTAAATGTTGATGGCCAGAACTGACCGCATGGCCTTGTCCATCTGCAGAACAGCTGGAAACAGTGGTCTTTGGTGCATCCAGAAGGAGAGGAGAATGGGGATATTGTTGAGTGCTGGTCCTGTCGGACATACCAGGGCCATGACACTGGTGTGAAGGAAGAAGGCCCTCAAGCCCCGCTCTGTTTCAGGGGTGATCCTGGCAGGTGGGTTTGTGTGTTACTTGGGCTGAGCTTTTTACTGCCCTTGTCTCAGGGAATCCTCACCACGAACTTGTCACTCTGTTTGACTGTCAAGTGAGCCGTAGTTCCAGGCCACGGACTCAGCCGAGGCCGCCTGCCTCCGTGTGATGGCTGTGCTTGCTGGCAAGCGCTTACCTGTGTCGGGACGGACCAGAGTAGTGGATGTTAGAGGTGGCGGGGCCACAGGAGGTGGGTGGCTGTATCTGTGTGTGTCCACATGTGCACAAGGACATGGGCTTCGCTTTTCCTGGGCTCAGACCTCACCTGGCTTTGCTTCCACATCCCCAGAAGGTAATGCTTCCATAAATTTGAGTGAATCTTCTTGTCTGTCTGTGAAGCAGCAAGATCACTGGTATGCTGGAGCCAGGGGAAGGCACGCAGTGAACGTGGAAGGACCTCTTTTAGTTCTGATCAGTAGAAAAAAGAAATTTCTTTGAAGGCTGGGATCGGAATCCAGGTGCTTACACATGCCAGGCGAGTGTTCCGCCACTGAGCCACAGCCTCAGCTTCAGTGGTGGAGTTCTTTTTAAGGTCTGGGTAGAGAGCCAGCAGCTGGAGCTGAATGCCACAGGGGGTCTTTCTAGACACGTTAGGCAGAAGTGCCTCTGTGTGAGAGGGTGTGCAAGAGTAAACATGTTGGGGATGCCTTTGTTGACTTTCGTAAGGAAGTGTGGAAGTGTGGAGCCACGTGCCTTTGGGGATTCTGGTCCTGGTGGCTGCCAACCCACAGCATTGCTCTTGCGCTCTCCCCGACTCTTCGAAGCCTCCTCCCGATACTTTTCTCTGAACTGCCCCTTACTGCTTCTCAGCACCAGATTGAGAATCATTTAATTTTCCATGAATACCCTGAGGACTTCTGAAACCATTGAATGGGAGAGGGGCTCTGAGGAGGACATTGCAGGCAGGTGATAAAGAGCCTGGGGATTTGAAGATCATCATCATAGTGGACTCCCCATCATGCCTCCCGGCTGCAACCCCTTTGTGGCTTTGGGGCTGAACATTTCCCACTGGGGACAAGGGGAGGAAGAGAAGGGCCTTAAATCAAACCAGACCGGGTTCCACCCTTGTTATCAACCCTGAGAAGGTCCAGAGGGACTGTTAGCTCTGATGGGGGTTCCAATTCCTAAAGATTTATCAGAGCCAACCTCCTGCTCCTACACCTTAAATAGTCAAATCAATTGTTCCGAGGGGAGCTCAGGAAGCTTTTTAGGGACTTTTCAGCCAGTCGGTAGCTCCCCAGCGTGTGCTGTGTGAATCCTGTCCCCAGTGCTAGAGTAACGGTTTACAAACCAAGGCTCTTTGCCCTCTCGTCTCCTGCCACCTAGTGGAGAAAACAGAACAGAAAGAGCAGAGAGACAGAACAGGCCACAGCTAACCTCATCTCACCAATTCCTCAGCTGATCTTGTTTCCTCAGACTGAAAGCTTCTGTGTGTGCCCTCACCCAAATGGATCTCATCTGAACTGCTGCTCAAAAGCCTAAAAGCTTAACAGATTCTAGTTTCTGGTCCTCACACCTTATATACCTTTCTGCTTCCTGCCATCACGTCCTGGGATTAAAGGCGGGTGTCACCATGCCTGGCAGTTTCCAGTGTGGCTTTGAACTCAGAGATCCTGATGGATCTCTGCCTCCAGAATGCTAAGATTAAGGTGTGTGTGTCACCATTTTCTGGCCTCTATGTCTGTCTAGCGGCTGTTCTGTTCTCTGACCCCAGATAAGTTTATTAATGTGCACAATATTTTGGGGAACACAGTATCACCACATAGAAGATTTATTATTGTTCTTTTGGTCTGGTTGACTAAATGATTTATTGTCTGAGAAATGTCCTCCTCCTCGAGTGTCTCCCATTGTTCTCCAGGATGTAGTAAACATCCCAGTTACAGATGAGGAATTGGAGGTGCCAAGAGAACCAGGAACTTTCGGAAAAACGTATAGAGCTGGGATCTGGACTAGGTCTGTCAGAGCCCTGGCTTGGCCTTGGTCTCATTGAAGTGATAGGCTCCTGTAATGGAGCTGGGGTCGGCTCCTACCCCTGCATCTGGCATGTGATATCTTATGGGGTCTTTGTTGATTGGCAGGATTATTCACACATGCAGTAAGCTTCCCCTCCGTTAGGGAGGAAAGACACTCGTTGTTTGGTAGTGTCTGTCCTATATGTTCAGTACACATGTCACTGCCTTTCCTACAGAGTAATTGGGATTTTTTTCCCCTCCAGGTGTGATGTTGCATGCCTATAATCGTAGCACTCAGCAGACAGAAGCAGGGGAGTCATGAAATCAAGGCCAGTCTGGGCTATCTAATGAGACCCTGTCTCTACGAAAGAGATGTAGGAAGTGGAGGGATGCTTTGATGGGGTAAGAGCACTTGCTGCGCAAGCGTGAGGACCCGAGTTTGATCCCTAGTACCCTTGTGAAAAGCCAGGAGTTGCTGCGCACACTTGTGACCCTAGCATGGCAGCAGGGGTTGGGGATTGGAGACAGGACAATCACAAAGACTTGCTGGCCAGTCTAACTGAAAAATGGTGAGCTCCAGGTTCAGTGAGAGACCCTGCCTCAAGGGTGGAGAACGATAGAGGTACACATGCCTGGGTGCATGCGTGCGTGTGCGCACATGTGACGCAGATATATTCCAGAGAATTTAGAAATTTTAGGTTGCCTGAAAAGGGAATTATGTCAGAGCATAAAAAGACTGGGTTCAAAGAGCAGGCTTTGAGTTGCAGCTCAGTTGTTCATTACCTGATGGCCTTGGTTGACACCTGCAATTTCTTTGGGCCTCAGTTTATGCCCCGTTTATGTACAGAGGGTAGATAAGCAGAGAGTGATAGCAGCACTCTGACAGCCTGCCTGGCTAGCAAGATGAGATGAGCTCCTAGCTGTGTACACTAAGGAACAGGGTGCAGATTCCAGTCTGCGTTTCTGCCCACCCTCAGATCGTGGAAACTGGTGAAGATGTTTCCTCTTCTACTCGGAGCCAGTTGGCATACCTCCTTCCTCTTGTCCAAGACCCCAAGATTTCTTTTGTCTCTGACTTTGGAGCCCTGGCCTTCTCCAAGCGGCCACGGTCTCTGCCTTCCCTTCCCAGAGGAATCTTGGAGGTGGTTGATCAGATCACCATCTCCATGGCAACCAAAGAGGTCCTTCTGCACTCCCACAGCGGGCCTTGAGTCTGTTCCCAGCCGTGGGGGCGGAGCCAGAATGCAGAACTTCAGTGACATTAGCCACACATCCAGCCGTGAGCTGCCACATGTCTCTGGCCAGGTGACCAGCTACTCCTGGCTGATTTAGTGATTGGATGAAGGTGGGGGCCGTTCTGTGCTCCACGGATTTGCTGCATGCTGACTCCTGGGACCTGGGTGAAGGACCATGGGCTACCCTCCATGCCTGTTCACAGAATATGATCAGATCAGAGCAAAGTGAAGCAAAGCTCTTCCGTCCACTGCTTCCTTCTCTATCCCCAGGCAAACCCTGAATCCCTTAAAGACTTCTGCAAACCCTGCTTCTTGCCAGCAGCCTTCCCCATGCTTAGAGAGTTGATAGCTGCTGAATTGATGATGCAGCCTAAGGCATTGTAGGGCTGTAGGGCTGCTTCAGAGTCTGAGCTCCATTGGGCTTTCAGTAGAATTCTTACCTAAAGCTGGTGGATTTCTGCTTTTCTAAGAAGTAGAATTGCCCAGGGTCAGGGCAGTATTCATAGCCCTGATGCTCCGCCTACCCACATGGATTCAGCTTGAGTGTCTGGGATAGAGCTAGTCACCAGGAACTTCCATCACATGTGAAGTTAGGAACGTATGTCCTAAAAACTCAGCATGTGAACCACAGTGGTCCTTGATGCCTTCCTCCATGCTGAGGCTACTTAATGGAGGGTGATCATTGGCAACTGATGGGAGTTTGCTGTGGCCTTATCATCAGCCATCAGTTCCACCAAACTACAATTTTTTTTGTAGTTTAAGAACCAGGAGATCGATTGAGCCTGTATGATAATGAGTATTCAGAGACGGGTAATACCTGGGGGGCACTCACCAACCTAAGACAGAGAACCTGTGTGGCCTGGGCAGACGTCTCCATGACGGGTAAGGTGACCTGCTGACGTCCCACGCAACCCAAGTCAGAAGCTCATTTTTTAATAAAAGGGGGACCTGCAGGGCCCTGGCCCCCATTTTGGGTAACTGTTGCCTTGCTTGTGGACCTTGACCTTGATATTTTCCCTATGCTAATTCCCTGCCAGGTTCTACCCTCCTGAATGCTTAAGAGAAGTTCCTTG
>CABHPH010150790.1:0-10210 GCA_902168325.1 Peromyscus nudipes
GCATACTTCTCTGTGGATAGAAGAGAACCCATCAGCTGATTATTCACCCAGGCCCCCGAGTTTCCCCCCTTGGGGTTTGTGACACCTTGCACCTCTGTGCAAACAGATACCGTGGGCACTTAGTCATACTGCACCACGGATGTCATTGCAGCATACATGAGGCATGGGACAGCTACAGTCATTGTTGCTCTCTTTCCTATGTCCCCAGAGTCCTCATCCCCTAGCAATGTGAGTGGCCTTCACCATGAACAACAGTCAAGACTTCTGGACCAAAATACAGAGGGAAAAGGGGCAGTACCAGCTGATACTGAACCCCTCCTCCTCAACCCTACTTGGGGGGATGGACAGTGTCACAACTACATTAGAATCTATGTCCTTTCTTTTACCCTGAAGCAGGGTCCCTAATATCCAACACCCTGTGTACACGGTGCAGCAGATGAGGTCCTTAACCATCTGTGACTCTGCCCTGGAGATCCCTCACGTCCTCCCTGTCAGGTGGCACGCATGGATGCTGGTCACCACTCTTCCCTGGAGTACCCACACTTGTTTCACCTGTAATACTACATGGTATAAACTTCAGCAATGTATTTTTCTAAAATACTGCTTGCCTTCAAGAAGACTGAACTTTTGCCAGATGCTGCAGCCAAGTTATTAACAAGCCTTGCGACCATTTAAGACAGTGTACTCAATCTGCTGTCCTACTGTGTGCTGGGCCTATTCGAGTTTAACCTGAATTTAAGAGAACAGTATAACTGACCTTAATATGCCCTGGATTTCCCCTGTAATTAGCTTTACAACCTAAGCTAAATGTAGAGTTTTAATTTTGAATTGTGTACTTCTCCATGTCCCTGACCCAGAATAATGAAAGTGTGTTATGATCATCATTTGCTGAAAGCAGCCAACAGGTAGAAAGCAACATTAAGAAAAACAAATATCCCATAAATGTTGGCAGCAACATGCAGCTACAGATTGATAAAGCCTGTGTGCAGTTTTGAGTACTATCCTGGATCAGCTAGAGTCAGTAAAGTAACCTTTTCCTTTGTAAAAAAAATTTCCTTGCTAAAAATTTCTATGGAAAAGAATTCCTCACTCATTCCCCATACCATATTTTCCATGCTGTTCAATAAATATGGGGCAAAACCCTTTGTTATAGACAGGCAGCAAGAACAGATCAAATACAATAGACAGACCACTGACTACAAACTACAGACAGGTGGAAAACACCAGCAGAGAAATGCAGGATTCCAATTTGGGCTCACTTTCAGTCAAACTATTCCAAGAGGAAGCTTCCTTCTTTTCATTCCTCAATATGATATTGACGCCTTTTGGTACGCTTCCTGGGGTGTCTTCAGTGTGTGTTTGACACAATGCACTACACACTAGTTTTCCTATTCACCACTTCAGGGCAGACAGCTGGACCCCAGGCCCAGTCAGAGTTTGCTGAGAAAACACTCCTTGGAAAAGTAACCAGCTCAGAAATGGAAGCAAGTAAACCAACCCCTAAGCATTCAACAGAACACAGACCAACAGCTAGACTCACCGTTCTCCACGCTGAGCGAGCAGGGGTCCTCAAAGTTATTCCTGACATTAGGACAAGCCGCCTGCGTCTTGAAGGTGTTGAAGAAGGCAGCTGCTGTGCCCTCCACAACCCCACTGATGGTCTGGAAGTCATCGGCCTGGATACTGTTGAAATTCCCACAGAGCCCTGGGGACAGGAGACCGGATTGAGGCCCCATGTGGGCTCTAGAATGGAATGGGCTGAGGTCCAGAGTCAGCGCCCCTTACCACAGGTTAGACCCCTGAGCTCAGGTGCCAGCCGCACAAACACTTGCATGATGGGCACCAGCTGGATCTCAAGCTGCAGACCCAGGTTGGTCTGGGCAATGATGAAGAAGGTTGAAGGCCGGAAGAGGGTAACATTGGCTGTGGGCAGAAGATGAGGGTTTCAGGGTGGGGATGCCCCATGAGATGGAGATACACAGTTTAGATTCACAAGCAGCCCTCACCTGTAGACACTGGCAACTGGGTATAAATCTGGTTCACAAAGACCTCTCCAGTGGCTTTCACCATGACCACCTAGAAGCAATTCCAGAGTCAACTGGGGCCAGTATGGCACTGAGGCAGTGTCTCCTCAACTGTCTCCTGGTAACCCACACAGGCTGTGAAGTATGCTTGCTAGGTCTGGGAGACCCTGGGCTATGAAGATGTAGTCCCCATGTGGTCAATTTGTGTCCCAAGATCTGTCCACATACTTTCCCTGATTTTCTAAACTTTCAAAAGGATCATAGTCTAAGTAATATTAAAAACAGAAATTAATGTATACAAAATAATGTCAATTGAGTTGTACTGGATAGAGATGCTTGAATCCTCTTTCCTGGGGCCAACTGGTACAATCACAAGAGCCCCAGAGCCAAACTCCTGCAATCTTCTGGGGAGTCCCCAGAAAGAGCCCCAAATAGTGGATGCACTCACTGTTCAGCATGTGAACGCAGGTGACTGGCCATGTGGACACACTCTTTCCACCGCCTCCCATAAACCCCCCTGCCCGAGCTCTCCTCAGCTCCCCTGTGATACTCACCATCTTCCCCGCACCCAGACTCAGTGTCACACTCTTCAGACAAGTCTCACTGTCTGTCAGTCCACACTTTCGAAGCTCAGCCAGCACACTGAAGATATTGCTGTCACAGGGCTGCAGGGAGAGACACTGGTCCTTGCCTACTGCCCAAACCCCTGTCTGCCTCATCTTCCCTCTCCTCCAATCCCTGCTGCCTCCCCTTGTGGGAAATTCCTGGTCCACCATTGTCAAAGACTCTAAGAAGCAACCGTTGGATTTTAGGAGGAAGGCTCCCCTATCCCCCAACAAGGGGCCTTAACACACCTACTGAGTGCAATAATTCTAAAAGTGAAGTTGAGAGGGAGATGTAGCAGGGGGAGACTGAGGAGAGTTGGGAGAGGGAGAGGAGGTAAATGATCAAAATCCACTGTATACATATATGAAATTTTCAAAAAGTAAAAGTTTTGTTTTTTTGTTGTTGTTTGTTGTTTTTTTAAGATCAGTGGTTTCCCAAGTCGGGAGGGAGATGCTCAGGTGGAGTCTAGAGTGGCCAGCATGGTGAACTGCTGAGTGACACTCGTTAGTAATGCAGAGTACATACAGGACATTTCACACTAGTCAAATCCTGGGGTATGCTTGCGAGTGACCCTGTTGGGCGCTGCCGTGGATGGTAATGGCTGGCTGGGTTTTCATTATCAATCATCACCAATATGTTACACTAAAGCAAACTGTTGGTACAGGGAGACCGCTGGGCATGGTGAGGCTTGGGAATTCGCTGGACTTCCTATTTAATTTATTGGTGGACATAAAACTGATCTAAAAATAAAGTAAGACAGGGACTGGAAAGATGGATCGATGATTAAGTGTGTTAATCTTGCAAAGGGCCCAAATTCAGTGCCCAGCACCCATATCAGGTTGCTCCCAGCCACCTGTATGTAACTCCAGCTCTAGGGAACCTGATGCCTCTTCTGGCCTCCATGGGCACTGTGCATAGATACACACAGAGAGACACATGCATACACATAAGTGAAAATATATAAATAAAATAACACGTCTCTTTAAAAAGACAAGTCAGAAAGGCCAAAGCAGTGAGCATTCAGGGGTCATTCAGCACGGAAGGCTCAGTCAACAGCTGAATGACTCCATGGAGCCCTGGGCCAATTGGCAGAAGTATTTCCTCACAGTTTCACCACAAAGTCCCCAAGGTCTCCCTGGTGCAGTAGTGACGGAGGCCTAGGCTAGTGATACCTGGGGAGGCCCACCCACCCCCCAAATCAAAGGCCCCAGGACAGCATAGGCCTCACCTTGCTCAGCACGTAGCTGCAGTCCCCATGCACTGTGTACTGCCTTTCATCAAATGTGGAGAAGTGGGAACCCCCCAGCACTGAGCAGGTGCCAGGGCATGGGACCTCCTGGCAGCTCCACTGACCTCCAGAGCATGTGCTATGAGTGGGAAGAAGGATATATTGGGTACTGTTCCCAGAAACAACAGTCCTGATATTTTTGCCACCTAGACTGAAGGCTCCTGCCCATGGGGCATTGGCCACAACAGCCTGGGACCTCACCAGTCCACACATCCTGAGGAAGCAACCCTGGCATATGTCAGGCTCTTGGGTGGGAAGCCCAAGACCTACCATTTGGTGCAGTCAGTAGAGTAATTGGTACCCGGTGCATACGCTGTCCCATTGTACAGGCAGGCACACTGGGACACAGGGACACAGCCAGTCTGGTTGATGTCGTCAAGCACCATCCCTGAAGAAAGCAAATCCGTGTGGTAAGTGTCATCTAGGAGCCTCAGTAAATCTCAGCAACACAGAGACACTTCGGGCCAGGGTCAGAGGGATCTTTCACCAAGGCTGAACAATGGTAGCATGACCACCCATGCAACTGTGTGCTTTGGAGGTCCTGTGTTTGGACTGGTGGGGAAGAGACTCCATCTTACCCTCAGGACAGAAGCAGCCGGCGACACAGTGGTCCTCACAGACCTGGGAGCGCTGGAGGTTGGAGCAAGTGTCCACACAGGGTGAGCCACATTCCTGGTGTTGCATGTTGAGGGGGCATGTTGGAGCTGCAGGGAGACCAGAGAGAAAGATCGTATCAGGCCAGGTCCTACTTGCCTACTGGATGATGCTATGATGGTGGGGAAGGGGGCTGAGGGCACTCACAGCAGAGGTCAGGACCCCGCCAGTCCTGGGGCTGTCCTCCAGCATGGGCACACTGCCGGGAGTACTCAGCCAGGGTATGGCAGACACAGCTGGACAGGTCAGGGCTCTCACAGAGACAGAGGTCCTGCCGGCAAGCCTCCAGGTAGCTGCTGGTGTCCACCAGGGCCGAGCAGTCCGAGAACAGATGACTTTTCAGGATCTCCTCACAGATGCCCTGGACAAGGGTAAGACCCATGCTGAGTTCAGACCCCTGGCTTCCCAGAAGCACCTGGGTTATCCCAGAGCCCAAAGCCCTCCTCCCCACCCCGCCCGCCCATTCCTCTCAAGGCTCACAAATCTGGTGGAGCAGTTCTTCTGAGGCACAGGGAGGGGGTCCTGGCACTGTTCTGTGGGGCCATCCATCTTCTGGAGGTTCCCAAACTCAAGAGGTGTCAATCTAACATCTGTAGGAAGTACAGAGCAGCTCTGTCTACAGGTCCCAGGCCCCCAGCCCATCATCCCAACAGCCAAGTCCAAAGGGCTCCCCACTGAGAATGCCCATGTGGTCCTGTGATCCCTGCCTGACTTCTCCAGCCTCACTGCCTGGGATGCTGATATCTGGAACCCATCAGAGGAGCCCAGAAAGAGCTTGGAGTTCCTAGGGCAACAGGAGGAGTGGGTAGAGGCCTTAACAGATGCATAGCCATCAGACTCAGCCCAGAGGACTGTAGAGTGAACCTGACATCCCACCAGCCCTCAGACTCTGGCTGACTCTGCACACAGCCTGGCCTGACAGGGGCAGCCATATGCACAGTCAGGGTCTGTTACCCACAGCTAATATGGGACTTTGGGGGACTGACAGAGGAGGGCTGGTGCAGCCACATTTGTGATGTCACGGCTTGGAGGTAAAGAAATGTGACCCTCCCAAGGTGAAGAAAGCAGGGATGATTCTATGTGAGGGTTTGTGTCCTCAGAATAGGGGTACCAAGAACCAGAGGTTTCCCCACCAGCACCTGTGGGGTGTGTCAGAGTGTCAAGAGTGTACGTGCACATGAGTGTCGGTGTGTGCAGGTATGTCTGTGTGCACTTATGCATGAGCTGTAATTGTGGAGAGGGAAGCCTGTGTGTGTATGTGTGCCCATGTGAACTGCGGGCGGGTGTGTGTGTGTGTGTGTGTGTGTGTGTGTGTGTGTGTATCAGAGACAGAGACAGACAGACAGAGAGAGAGCATTTGTTTGTATACACATAGAGATACATGGTTTGGGATACTGGGAAACTAAGCCTCCTGGGGCCCTGGGGCATCGCCTGGGCTTACTGTGGGAGAGGAACTCGCTGGACTCCGGGCTGCCATTGAAGTCTCCACAGAGACCACAAGTCTTGTTGATATACTTGGTGTCCAACTCCAGCTGAAATTGGAGGAGACTTCAGACACCTGACCCCACTATAGACAACCAGGATGTGAAGTATAGACTCCCAAAAAAGGGGGTGAGGGCTCCCAGAGGAGACACAATCCAAAGACTTTCCCCCTAAGTCAGATGAAGTCATGACTCAGAGCAGGGCTGAAGCGAACACCCCACATACACAGGACCTACGTCTGGGGGTGAAAACCCTGAGGCTCTGTTGATGCCTGGATGCCCACCTTCCCCAGCTGTGTGGCCTATGCCCCCTCTCCTAACCCACCGCCTGGTCTCACTAGGAGATTCCACCCATTGCCCCCATTTTACCAGAAGGCTCTGCCCACCCACACCCACTCCGCACCACCAAGAGACTCTACTCCCTCTCACCAGGAGACTGTCATCATTGTTCCACATGAAGACCAGGCCCAGCCGGGCCACCACCTTCAGGTAGCCACTGCTGAGCTCAATAAGGACCCCAGACTGGCTGAAGGGCAGCTGAACCCTGTAGGAGAGAGTAGGGATAAGGTACTGGGCTGGGCAGAGGGCAGGGGAGACAAGAGAGACCCCAGGTGAGAAGACCCCTGCAGCCATGTGTGTGACAGAGACATGGGACCTGGAATGTCAGTATTAAGGAGGCGCTGAAGGGGCAGTTCGAGCATGGGGTGAGGGAGTGCCTGCTCAGGTTCTCTCCTGAGAGTGGAGTCTTGCTAACAACCCCAGTGTCTCCCACAACCCTGACATTCTAGTTTTCCCCTCACTACACCGCACCTCCATCACTCACCCAATACTGCCCCAGACTCACGGGTGGTTATTGACTAATACGGAGCTCTTGGTCAGATCAACAACTAGGCCATCAAGCTTCATAGTGACCCTGCTCAGAGTGGTGGCATTAGACTCCCGGCCACGACGCAGTTGGATGTTGAAGTCCTCATAGGCAGCCCCACAGTGTGCAGAGAACACGTAGTTGCAGAGGCCAGGGAAGCGGAAGACCTGGCCATCAAAGGTCTTGTAGTGGAAGTCGCCCCAGGTGCTGCACACCCGCCCAGTGTGTGCTGGGTTGAGAGCTGTGGACCAAAGCAATGGCAGGCTTTGGGGGCACTGTTCTGGTCCCTGATATGCCCTCCATGTTCTGCCTTTCACACTGGGTATCTGTTTTCCATGTGCCACTGGCAATCAGACAGGCTGCTGTCTACAGTGAGCATCTAAGGTCTCATCTGATTTAGGAAGTCCTGGGATCAGCTCACAGCAGCTTTAAATGCCCCCCAACCTTTCCTATGCTATTGTCAGCCAGGAATCAGGGACCCTTTTCTAGACTAGCTCTTTAGGTCTAAGGGTGAGTACCCCAGCTAAGCAGGGTCACTGTCCCAGAGAGGCTTTGCGGTTCACTCACCTCGTACCACAGGGATGGTCCTCAGAGGTGGGATGATGGTCACCCCATGGAGTGGAGCAGCTGTGGAGACAGGGGCTTGGATCATGGGATGCACACAGCCTTGAGTGAGTTTGTGGAGTCGCTGTGGCCCAGAGGAGAGGTCCCAGGGCCAACAGAAGCATACTCCTAGGTCTCCAGTCCAGCTTGGGTCCTACTGTCTATTGAGGTCCAGGGAGGGCATGGCCCAGCCTGAAGCCTACATACAGCATTCTCTTTTCTCACGTCCCCTGGAGACCCCTGGAGCCATCAGCCTTTAGTGACCACGGAGCCCAGAAACTTCTGTTTGCACTCGGGGGCTTGTGACTTGATCCTCGCAAATGCCTGAATCTAGGCCAGCAGCTCAACCTCCTTTTTAACCAGTTTGGGGGAATGCAAACTGCAAGGTGCTGGCCAGTGCCCCACAAGACCCCTTGCTTTGGCACGTATGGCCAATCCCCCAGCTCCTAGGTCAAGTCTCAGACGGTGAATGTGATGCTGATATAGGTAAATCAAACCAAGAGAAATGGAGGTAGGCTCTACATGGGTGAAACATGGGCCCATGCCGCAGGGGACATGGCCCACCCAGTCAGCTTGACAGACTCTCTGCATCTCCCTGAGAGCCTGAGCATGGATGCCTGTGACGTCTCCACGGGCTGGATCAGTCAGGGACAGGAGGTAGCTGACCACAGCCATGTATACCAGGGTATACTTCAGCTCCAAGTTCTCACTCAGTGTGCTAGCTGAGGAGCCGTTAAGGCAAGAAGTCCTGGAGGACCCAAAGTCACATGAAGGTAGAGTTGGGGGGGGGCATATGGCAGGCATATGGGGACAAAAGGCTGGGACTCACCATCATGCCCTTGAAGGAGAGAGAAGTCAGAGTGATGTTCATGGTCGGATTTCAGAGTATCTTGCTGGGCCTGGCCTACAGAAGAAGAGATGGGCCTGAGCTGAGAACAGGACAGGTGCCTCAGGTAGCCCAGGCTGCTGGCCACCCGTGTGCAGATGGAGGAAGGGACATAATACATCACTAGTTAATGTCCTGATGCACAGAGTCGCCATGATGGCGGGTGAATGGCCCACCTCCATACCTACACAAGAGGGTTCGAGCCAAGTTGTGACTGGCCTCAACCCTAAATCTAGGTTCCTGGTGCCTGCATCTGTTATTAGGCCAGGCTAGGAGAAACCACATGCCCAGAACACCCTCCTGTGCTACAACACCTACAGGCCATGGCTTCTTGTGAGGTTATGACAGTCCAGAGAGGGTTGTAAGCTGATAAAGTTGGCACAGTGGGGCACGTGAGAGGGCTGAGAGCCTGCCATGACCAGTTTTGGGGGTTCTGAGACACAGCTTTCTGCTCCCCCACACGCTGGATGCCCAACCTCAATCCCTTGCATGTAGAATTACCTCCCTGCCTCTTAAGTCAGAGACCATTTGAAGTTGTCGGGCTGGGCTGGATGGCAGGACCCTCTCACAGACACTTTTAGCTTGTCAGGACCCAGATAGAGAAAACTCCGAACTTCACTCCTCACCTGAGTCCTGAGCATGAGGGAATGAAAATGTCTCCCCAACTGGCCTGGGAAAGCTGGACACTTTGAATCTTACCTGTGTGTTGACTGCAAGCCAGGGCCAGGGCTAGGACCCAGAATGGGACCAACTTTCTCCGGCCAACACCCATGCTGTGGAGCATGGGAAAATGTCCCCACTGGCAGCCTCTGAGGAGGGACTCAAGTCACCAGCTGCCTTTTGTAGTCTGAGAGCTGGCTCCAGCCCCAGTGGCTTCACATGAGTGGGTGGGGCAGGCCTATCATTCCCCTCACCCAGGTAAACAGTGGGCACTCAGTCACTTTAGGCTGGTCAATGACAGCAGTCAGAGGTGGGTGTGTCTGCAGGTGGAGCCTGGTTTCCTGAGGCTCCCCAGGACTTACTTGTGTAGTCCTCCCCTAGTAACCCCCACCTAGGCTTTCCCAAGCCACCTTCTAACCCATGAGTTTCTGGTACCTCAATAGACACATCTTCCAGGCTGACCAAATGCTGCCTTTGAAACTACCCCGGGGCTTGTCCTGGACAGTCATCCTCTCTTTCTTTGAAGAGGAGCTCTGTGGGCAGCAACCACCAAGCAAGCAACAGAAATACTAACCCCCAGGACAATCCTCAGCTTCACACTCCCAAAAACATGGATTATACTTCAGGTTCCCAGACCCAAGTGGATGCCAGAAGCCAAGGCATTTAGTGCTCACTGACCTGGAGAGATGCTACTGACCCTGCCGAGAGGAGCCTGTATTCATTGTCTTGATGCTCAGATGAGAAAACATTGTACATGGGCCCTTGCCCAAACCAAGGATGTCTGAGGTTGGGCCATCAGGAATTGAACTGGACACACACCCCCGGTAGCCATACTCCCTCAGCTAATGTCAGCAGCTCTGTTGCCCACAAAGTAGACAGAGCGAAAGACCCTACTGGGGAGGAATGGCAGGAGAAAAAGAAAGGCTGTCCCCCTCCCTGCTGGAGAGAGGTCAAAGGTCAAAGAAAGACACACATTTGAACTTTCTGGTTGCTTCTGGCTTCCCTTAAGGTTTGTCCTAAGCCTGTAGTGCCCTTTGGTCCAGATGCCATGCCTTGGTCCAGGTGTGTGTGTGTGTGTGTGTGTGTGTGTGTGTGTGAGAGAGAGAGAGAGAGAGAGAGAGAGAGAGAGAGAGAGAGAGAGAG
>CABHPH010150790.1:10220-25361 GCA_902168325.1 Peromyscus nudipes
AGAGAGAGAGAGAGAGAGAGAGAGAGAGAGAGAGAGAGAGAGAGAGAAACCACTTCACGTATCACAGGAGTGTGGAGCCCCAGAGGAATTATGGATGAGTGAGTGAATCAATGAGCAAATAAGTCAGTGAATGAGTAAATGAGTGAGTGAATGAGTGGATTCATGTGAATAAGTGAATGAGTGAATCAATCAATGAACAAAAGTAGATGAATGAATGAATGAAAAAGTGAGTGGACAATTGAGTGAATATGGATAACTTAATCAATCAATGAGTAAGTATGCATGAATGACTGAATGAATAGACATAATGAATAGAGTAAACAAATAAGTGAAGAATGGAAGACTAGATGAGCGAATGAATGAATGAGTGGACACACAGGAAAAGGTGTGGGTGGTAACGGGATGGATATATGAGTTAGGCAGGCTGGGACTTAGATACATGACAACCCCTGCCCCAAACACCAACTGTTGCAGAGCTGGGACTGGCCTTAGCACTGAACACTGAGCCTGGAGAAGGCTCAGTGAGGAGTAGCCTTGCTGTGGGGCAGGCTAAGTGGATGAGGCTAGCCACGGCTGGATGTGTAGGTTGTGTGATTTGGAACCAGTTCCATTGAGGAGGTCATAAGGAGCTACAGGTGGTAACCAGTCCCAGACTCAGGGGAGTTCACAACCATGGCTATGCCTTCTTCACATCCTTAGCAAGGCAGGAGGCTCCCTGGCCAACAGGGTCTACGGCCCTAGCACAAAGAAACAGGCCCAGATCACATCTTGACCCCTCAGCCCTCTGAGTTATCAACCTGACTTTGGTGGATATCACACCTTGTGTCTGAGGCCGGGTTCAATCACAGTAAGCTGATCCCTTGACCAGCTCACAGACCAGACCATCAAGAGGCCATGGCACACAGGATTCCAAGAGTTGCTCTGGGGACCAGGCCCGTGTGACTGTCTAGTCCTATCATGGCCATGTGGATGCTGAGCTTCCTTTAGTACCCAGTTCTGGGCACTTCAACCACTGGACATCAGCTACCAGGCTTATTGGCTGTTCCCATACAAATCCAACCTAGCTGGAACCTTGGCAGGGCCCGATACTCCTCCTGAGGCTGACCATCTCAGCACCCAGGATTCACGAATCCACCCTGTAGGGCTCCAGTAGGGCTTCTGGCCCCCACCTTCAGCTCACTCTGACACCTATGGGCTCCAGTCAATCTAGGTGGTCTCTTGACCCTTCTTCCACTCTGGGATAGAGCCTGCTCAGCTTCTGATCCAGGATGGGTATAGGAGCAATGGCTTGACCTAGAAACCAGGGTGACAAAACCTGACTTGCAGAATGCATCACAGGTGGGGACTGTGCTCAGCTGCTGGAGCCCCACTGTCCTAAAGGACATACAGTAAGGACCCTGTGCACATGGAGGCAAAGGGGGCATGGGACTAGGGCAGTGGTCCAGAAGCCTTCCTTTGCTTGGCCCCTGAGGCCACTCAGCTCTAGGGCTGGGCCTGGGCTGGGCTGGAGCCCTCCCTTCAGGAACTGATAAGTGAATGGCTCACTACAGTGCATCAAGGAAGGGTTGGGATTATACCCCAGCTGTTGCCATGGAGTTAGGGAAATGTTAGGGACCAGAACAGGACAGAGGCCATGGCCGTATTCCAGAGCATCACTGTCATGCTGTTGTCTGACTATCCCCACCTCTGGCCCCCCAGTGTGGGACAGGAAGCCAGCATCTGATATCCCCTTGATTCTGGCAGGCTAGCCTGGTGACTCAGTGGAGATTAAGTCCCATCCAGCTGGAACACTTTGGGATCAGCCCCACAGTAAGGCAAGAAATAGCCAGTTTGGACTCTATGACCCTTACACAAAGACCCCTCACCTGCTCTGCAAGTCTAGCCCTGCCTTGGAGGATGCTTTGAGTTCCCCATGGGCAGTATGCTCACTACAGCTCCCTTCCTACCTGGAGCAGAAACTGCTAGGCGTTTCCTTGTCTTAGGCAAAGCCACCCATTTAACATTAAGGTATCGTACCCATTCTACTGGCCTCCTGCCTCCCCCAGCCCAGCCACAGCCTGACTCTCAGCCAGCCTGTCACCGGTCCGTATGAGCTGGGTAGGACCTCAGATCTCAGTGTCTGGAGCTCCAGGGCTGGCATTCCCCCACTGCCCACACTTTTCCCTTCCAGTTTCTAGGCATAGTCCTGAGGCCCTCAGATCATCCTGGCTCTACCCAGAGAAGTCCATGTCCCCTGAAGCAACGTGCAGACCTGAGATCCCTCAGCCTTCTTACTCCTTCCCAAAGGTGAGTGGTTAAGGACTCCTCTGGGAAGTCAAGGGTGCACTTTGCCGTAGGGTTTACTTCCTGGGCAGAAGATGGCATCCTGTATTATGTGGCCCTGGACTAACCCATCATCCTCTCCATGCCTCAGAGTCTTCATCTGTAGAAGCTGCTTCCCAGCAAACTACCAGCCCAATGGTGAACTGAGTCTCAGTAGGCACAGGATTCTCCACCCTTGCTCCTGGTCTCTGGGGAAGGGCTCAGTGGCAGTCCACTTCTGTCCTCCCCGAGGAGGGGGGCACCCCCCACTTCCTAGAGACTTGAGGCTAGTCAAGGGGCTCAAAAGTGTTCCTGCTTCCTCATTCACAAAGCAGAGCGGCACTTCCTAGCCTGTCATTCTGGACACATATGCACAATCACGGTGCATAAAAACGCAAGCGATGTTATGATCCTGATGGCTTCCCATGCAGTTCTATCCCATAGTCACGTAATGCATGGGTGCCCTGAGGGGCTGGGGCTGGGCTGATCCTACTGACAAATCCAGTTTTGATTGCGAAGCTGGCATTTGAGGGGGGAACTGTATCTCCTTGTTTGATTGGGCTTTGTGGGGGCTTCCTGCAAAAGACTGATAGTCCATTCTTCAGAAGGGGCAGAAAGGAAGTGGCACCAGCTGTGGAAGGGGACAACCCTCCCATGGCTGAGCAGCCCCGCCACTTTCAGGAACTACCTCAGGTGTTGACAGAAGGGGCAGGCTGCACAGTGGGTCTTTAGCAAGCCAGGAACTTCCTTGATAAGGGAGAAAAGCATCTTAAATTTCTCCAGGTTTATTTGGGGGGGCCCAAGGGAGAGATAGGGTGAAGCAATGACCCTGGGAATGTTGTTTCGCCCTGCCCGGAAGGAACTGAGAGCTGGCCTAGCCTGCCTGGGGCCAGGAACTGCACCCCAACATCAGAGGTAAAACGAATAGCGTCAATTTGATTTTGTGGTGGGGCTGCCCTGATTCGGAGCATTCCTGTGCTTGTTTGTTTCTCTGAATCATTAGGCAAACAGAATTCCTCCCAAGATCTGGCTGGGCAGCTAAAGGAAGTCCTAACCCCTCTGGTTCTGGTACTAGCCAAAGGGCGAGTTCTTTGGCAGTGCCCACAGTAAGGACCACTTAGATGGCTGCTGAAAGTGGCCAATACCAGCCTCCCATACGGCTGGTGCTCCCCAACACCAACTTCTACTTTCCTAGTCTGGGAGTATATTGGGCTTTCTCCTACTGTCCCTGGGAGCTGAACCTCTCTTGCCCTACAGCCCTTCATCCCTCCCTCTTTTGGTCTCTGGTCACCTCATCTCCTGGGCCCCAAGCAGCTTTAATGTATCCCCTAGAGAGTGTGAACCTGAAGATAGGTTTGGGGACAGATAAGATCCTGAAGCAGAATGCCAGGCCCAAATCCTCCTCTGGGGCCATCACTCAGCCAGTCAGTCCAACCCTGAGAGCCACTGGGTCTGTGACAGTCAAGTGGACTCTGTCAGACTATCCCTTGGTCACCCCTCCATGGTGCTGCTCCCCAACTCTGGCCTAAGGGGCCTGGCCAGGTTGCTTACCCTCTCTGGATCACCTCTTATTGAGCCTCAGGGGAGAGAAGAGAATATTCCCTTACTGGCTGCTCAGGACCAGGCCCCAACCAGACCATAGCTCTGACCCTTTGGACAGAAAAAGAACATGCTTTCAAGTTGCGTTCTACACAACAGGGTCTGTAGGACATTTTCCTCAATAATTCATCACATCCAGGGGCTAAGAAGATTACTCAGTCAGTAGCATCCATACCAGGAAAGCATGAAGACCTGATGTTTGGATCTTCTGCCCCCTCATAAAAAAAAAAAGCCTGGAAATATACAGAACACCATCACTGTGGCGTCAGGGACTAGAGAATCCCTGGAGCTTGCTGGCCAGCAGGCCTAATAGAATCAATGACTCTAAAATCAGTAAGAGACCCTGTCTCAGAAACTAAGCTTCATAATGATTGAAGAAGACACTTAACAGCAACCTGCGGCCTCCATACACAGGCCCTGCACACACACATACAAACACACACACACACACACACACACAAAAAAAAAAAAACCCACATCCAATGAAATTTATAGTCATAGAAAAGTACTGCTCTGGATACACACCCAGAACAATGGAAGGGCTCTCCAAGAGATGCTTGCATATCCAGGTTCATAGCAGCACTACTCACAAAAGCCCAAATCCACTGGTATGTGCACAAGACATGCTGTGTCCACGCTCCAGAATATTACTCAACACACACCTGGAATCCCATCACCCTGAGCCTGAGGCAGCAGGATAGCAAGTTTGAAATCAGCCAGGACCACATAGAAAGATACCGAGTCTCGGGAAAGTCAGGGGCAGGGAATTCCAGCATGTGAATGAAACTTTTGTGAGCTAAACCATACATAAAAAGATAAATTCTGGACCAGGTGTGGTGCCTCATGCCTTTAACCCCAGCACTTGGGCAGCAGAGGCAGGAGGATCTCTGGGAGTTTGAGGGCAGCCTGATCTATATAGCATGTTCCAAGACAGCCAGAGCTATATAGTAAGATCTTTCTTGAATTTAAAAAAAAAAGATAAATTCTGCAAGATTTCACTCACAGAAGATCTCTAGAGTTGTTAGTTCCTGAGAAAAAGAAATGAAAATGAGATGTCTGGGGCTGGAAATGGCATGGAGTCAGCGTTTAATGCTGACAGAGTCTCAGTCTAGGAAGATGGAATATTCTGGAAGTAGACGATGGGGACAGCTGCACACCTGTGAATGTGCCTCGTGACATGGAACTATGCACTTTTAAGTATGTGACTGTGATGCTTGGTTTTGATTGTCAACTGGACAATCACCTGGGAAGAGAATCCCCGTGAGAAAGCACATCTAGGTTGGTTTGGGCTATGAGCATGTCTGTGAGAAGACCCAGCCTAAAAGCGAGTGGCACTATTCCCTGGGTGTGGGTCCCAGACCGTGTAAGAGTAGGGAAAGCAAGCTGGCTGGTAGGCATGCGGTCCTTCTCTCTTTGCTCTTGATGGTGGGTGAGATGCGACTGGCTGATCCAGGCTCCTGTTGCCTTGGTTTCTCTGCAGTGATGGAAGGTAATCTTTCTCCACAAAGTTATAAACTCCCTTTCTCCTAGGCTGCTCCTTGTCAAGGTGTTTTGTCACAGCCACAGAAATGAACTGAGGACAATGACTACAGCAGCAGATCTGACGTGGTATAGATTTCACTACAATCTTTTAAAAAGGAGGGAACACGGCAGCCATTGCTTCTTCTCCGGGTTGAGAGTTGTGTGTGCGCTCTCCCAAGCCTTGTTGACCCTGACAGTGACTGGACTCTTGGCTGCTTACCTGAGCCCCCCCAGCCCCGGTCACCCAGAGGGGCTGCTGCAGGGCCAATTTTCCCAGATCATATAAACTACAACTTTCGCCTCCGGAATATCTGACAACTGAGATCACCCGCCAAAGCCTAGCTCCAAGAACAGCCAGATCAGGGACACTCACGTTTTGGGGTGAAGGGAACCACCCTAACACCCGGCTCCGAAAGTACACAGGCTTACTCCCGCACCTTGGTCTCTAAGGACTGAACAGGTAAACAGCCCATAGGTGCCTTGGGTGCTTAGCTCTGAATCACTGCCCAGGCCAGGGCTCCAGCAGGCCAGCCAAGTACTACTGGCCCAAAGGTGCTGGACTCTACCCTCTCCCACCCTATGTGGGTCCCCATCAGCCAGTCAACCTTTCAGTCAGAGCCCACACAGCACAACCCTGACCTGCCTTGTTTAACTAGGCCTGATGGCTCATCATAGGGCAGACAAGAGTGGCTGAGTCTGCCCAGAAGCACCAGGAACATAGAAAAGACAGGCCCAGCAGCTAGCAGTCGCCCTAGGAGATGGCACCATGCAAAGGGCAGTGCACACTCACCCACACAGTCCTCAGAACGATAAAGCTATAAAGGGGAAGGTGAGGAGGAAAGGCACTGAAATGATATCAAGACTCAGCCCTGGGGTCAGACCATGGCCAGCCGCCCAGTCAACTCACACCAGCAGGGCTGAACCACGGCTACCCACGTGCATCCAGATCAGCCTTTAGCAGCATGGCCAGGAAAGCTGTGTCTCCTTCCCAGTCCACTCCAGAGACACAGATATGGGGCCTCCCTGTAGTCTGAGTGGCAACTATTCCCTGAGAATCTCAGAATACAGAGATCTGTCCAGTTTATGGCCACTGGAAGCCTAGCTAAGATGTATTTGTTCAAGCCCTTCGTCAAGTTGTTTTGTTTTTTGTTTTGTTTGTTTTGTTTTGTTTTGTTTTGTTTTGTTTTTAGTAGTGTAAGAACAGCTGGGAAGATGGCTCAGTAAGGAAAGTGTTTGCCAGGCAAACGTAAAGGCCTGAGTTTGGTCCCCGTGGTGGTGCTTGCTCTCAATCCCAGCGCTAAGGAGCAGAGACAGGAGGATCCCTGGAGCTTGCTGGCCAGCCAGTCTGGCTGAACTGGCAAACCCCAAGTCCAGTGAAAGACTCTGTCTAAAAAATAAAGTAGAAAATTATTGAGGAATGACATTTGACGTTGACCCCTGACACCTCCACACACAGGCATACACACACACACACACACACACACACACACACACACACACACACACGAGAGCACACACAAAAAAAATAAATAAAAATGAAATAAAATTGGGGTGTGTCTCTTTTCCATATAGATTTGTAGGTGTTCTTTAAGTATGCACTATATAAATTCTCTTTGGAAATATACTGTGAACACTTTGTCTTTTGATGAAATTCCTAATTCAGGCAGCATCCAATTTACCAGTTCTCTCTCTTGCACCCAGTGACTCTCATTCTGTTCAGGTAGCCTTGCCTTAAGACTCGGTCTATTTTAAGTCAGGGAGACTCACCCCCATGTTTTGTCCTATGATGCCATTGCCAAGGTCCCACCTGTGAGACAGTGAACCACTGAGTGGGGTTTTGTGTAATATAAAGACTGAAGCAAGGTTTGTTTTTACCCACTCCAATTTCCGGTTTGCCACCATGCTGCTCTTTTTCCACAATGGGTTCAACGGTGACTCAAGTGACCCCCTGACGACAGTGTGTATCCAGGTTCCTTACTCACTGCTTCTGTGTTCATATCAACACCACTCCACCTTGACCAGTAAAGGTTTTGAAAACAGTGTCCTCTACTTTCACTCCTGAAGACTTCTCTGGCTGTCCTAGGTAGGAGCTGCAGGCCCATACAGACCAGAAGGAGCGTGTCACTGTCAAGAAAGAAATCTGCTGATCAGTGGCAGGGAAAATGACATCTCAGCAATCCTGAGTCATCTTTTCTCCTCTTATATGGGTCTCTAAATTTCTTCTGCTTTCTCCAGTTTTCAGTGTAGCGGTCTTGTGTACACTTTGCTAAATTTAATCCTAGGTATTTACGGTTTTATGAATCGGCTGAGGACTGCTCGTTCCTCGTAGTCTGCTGGTGGTCCATAGCCATGAGGATCTAGTGAACATACAGTGCTGTTCACCAACTGTGTCAGTCTCAGTAAAGGCCCCCGGGACTTCTGTATTAGTTACTTATCTTGTTGTGACAAAAGGTCCAGCAACTTAAGGAAGGAAGAATTTTAGTTCATCCATCCTTTAGGGTGAATCTTCCCACCTAAATTATCGCAATCCAGAAACTGCCTCACAGACTTGGTGATTCTAGACGCTATCAGGTTGGCAGGCAGTATTGACTATCATGGATGCCTGTGTCCACTCCGTTCCTTGATGAAAGTTGCAGGTATGGCTGTAAGAGGATCTTGGGATAGGGAGAATGTCCTGGGTTTCCTGGGGACCCTAAAGTGATCCCAGTAACCCTCACAGAGCAATAGATGAAGAAGTGAAGGGCTTTGAAACAACAGCCAAGGAATGCAGGTGGAAGATGGAACATGAAGGATACGGGTTCTCCCAGGAAACGGGGTCCTACTGACTGTAGACCTCCAGCTTCCTGGACTGTAGTCATACATTTGTGTTGCTTTAGGCCCCTGAGCCTGTGAACATTGTGAGGTTCCCTGTGTTGAAGATTCATTGACTGGCAAGAACTGTGAATGTGGAGAGATGGAAAGTGGCAGGTAAAGAGGCAAATTACCTTGAGCTGTCTTTAGTACCAAGGTAGCCATTTATCATTTCTAGATCTAATCTAATGTCCTTTCAACTGTCAGGTGAAACCTTCGGAATGTATTGACTTAGCAGACGGCTAGCTTCTACCAATTCAAAAGCTAAAAATGTCATTAGATAGTATCTGAGACCTAGAGCAGAAATGTTATGCTTTGCTCATGGTGATAGGTATCCTCGCCTTTTCCCAGGAGGAAACAGAAAGCTTTGACCTTTTCCCATTGAGCAGGTGTTAGTTGTCCACTGTGAGACAGGGTCTCTCATTGGCCTAAACTCACCAAGTAGATCAGGCTGTCTGGCCAGTGAGCCCCTGTCTTTGTCTCCCTAGAGCTATGATGACCAGTGCATGTCACCACACCATGCTTCTCCCCAACCCCAGGGGCTGCATCTTAGCAACTGGCCATCTCTTCATCCCCACAGCAGGGTTTGTATAGATGGTTTTACTTTTTTCATTTTCCTGAGGTGATTCTCTGTATGAGTTTACCATGAATGACTGTTGAACTTCCCAAACGCATTCCTCACATTCCTCTATGGACATGGGTTACACAGCCACCTGTTCCTGGTTATCAAGTGTTTGGAGGTTCTCTTGCTGTCTTCTGTGCTGATTCTGATTTGACTCTACTGTCATCAGACTCAGTATGTGCAGGTTTGTTTGAGATCCCAGGACATGGAAAGCATATGCTTGTTGCATGCTTTTTTCTGCAGAGACCTAAAGAAACATTTATTCATCCCAGATAAGGAGGTTACCCGCAGACGGAAGAGCCTGAGTCTGGCTTGGTGAGTTACAATTTTCATATCTATTACTGGCAAGAAGCATCTCAAGGGAGGATGGCTTTAGTCTAGCATGTAGTGTAAGAGAGTATATAGTCCAGGGAAGGCACGGAGAAGGGAGCAACTCAAGGCGGTGGTGGTGGGAGATTGCTCACATCTGCCTGGGGCAGGAAGCAGAGCTAGACTGTAAATCTCATGGGCCACCACCAGTGACCCACTTCCTTCTACTAGAACCCACCTCTGAAATGTTCCACAGCCTCCCAAAACACCACCAGTAGCCGGTAGCCAAGTTCAAACACAGGAGCTTGCCTGAAGCAGTCCACGTTCAAACCACAACCGTAAACCAGTGAGTTCATCTGAGTTACTGGCAGGAGCCTAGGTGACTCTCAGGCAGCTACTTCACT
Organism: Peromyscus nudipes; assembly: GCA_902168325.1. Classification (NCBI taxonomy): domain Eukaryota; kingdom Metazoa; phylum Chordata; class Mammalia; order Rodentia; family Cricetidae; genus Peromyscus; species Peromyscus nudipes. The sequence continues at coordinate 19,827 of CABHPH010150790.1, forward strand.
CTAAAGCCATGACTCCAGTCAGCCTTCCACCTCTTGTATACTCCAGCACTCCTCAAGAGCATATACAGCTGGGGCAAGACCCCTTGCAGACCCAGCTGAGGCAGAGGAGACCAGCAACCAGAACCCCAGCATCCCGTGATTCTCTCTGTATGTAAGAACGTTAGCAGCCTCATTGCCCCAGACCATGCTATTGAAAGGACCAAGCAGACGCCATAACAGACTGCTCAGTCTTGTCTCAAAGATAAGGCCTCAATTTCAGTTTCCTGAGACTTAAGCAAGCAGTTTCTGGGAGGTCCATGAACAAAAGACAGTCCTTGCAGAAGTTCCCTTTCTGCACGTACTCTGACTGCTCAAGGTTCAGTCAATTGTTTACTGTCTGGGACCCCTCACCAACTTAGAGCTATGTACATGGGTCAATTTGACAGCCTGGGTCACTGAGCCAGCCCCCACAATCAGTATGTGCTAGGCCAGCCAGCCTCCATGGCAGCTCAAGGACAAAGCCTGGGACTTGTCCAGGTCTGCCCAAAAATGGATAACTATAACCCCCAACTAACCCTAGCCAATTAAAAGTTACTAACATGATTGCCACTCACATAAACCAATCCTGGGTCTGTTCCTATGTAATCTGTAGACCCTAAGCCCCCCTTGCTTTAAAAACCCCATTGCTACTTGGGGTCTCTCCTGCTTTGCTGCGGCGTCAGATGGACAGAGAGTCCCGAGTTAACTAGTAACAATACAAAGACTCTTTGCTTTTGCATCAGATTCGGTCTCTTGGTGGTCTTTGGGGGACTCTGGGTAAAACACTACCAGCTGTATTCTGCTTAGTTCCTTGCCGTGACTGCAGGCTAAGGTCTTCTTTAGGTCACCACAGCAGCTCTGCTGCCAGACAATGATGGTCACACAACCTGGAGGAAGCAGCTGCTCAACAATGGTCCTTGGGCATTTGAGAGAAGGGCGTGTGCCCCAGGGTGGAGTGCCCCCGGATGAAGGCTACGTCCTGTTGGCTAACAGCATTAAGCTCTGCTACATCCTTGTTGGCCTTCGGTCTCATTGTTCTAACAATTGTTTAGAGAGGGTTGTCAGCATCTCTAACTATAACTGTAAATTTGTGTTGCTCCTTTTGTTCCTAACAGCTTCAGGGCATAGACTCTTTAGCTTTTAGTTCTTCCTCTAAGAAGGTCCTGACCCCTCTGGTTCTCAGAGTTGCCCTCGCTGGGTGGCATTCTGGGCTGGGGAACAGCTCTTCCCACACTTGGAGGAGAATGCCCTGGCACCTTTGAACTTTGTGGTTTCTGATGAGGAATCTGCTGTCAGATGAGCTGGTGCTCCCTGTGGGTAACATTTTTCTTTCCCACTGTTTTCAGAATCTTCTCTTCTGTTTTCAGAAGTTTGCCACTGAGGCCTCCATGTGGGTTCTCAGGATTGATCCTGCTTGAGGTTCACATGGCTTCTTGAGCATCCATGCACTTGGTCATACTCGGGAGACTTTACTTTTTTAAGAGTTATTTTTATCTTTAATTAGGTGTGTGACTGTGTGTCCGTGCATGTGTGATCAGGTACCTGTGGAGGCCAAAGAGGGAATCAGATCCCCTGGATTTGAAGTCACAGGCTATTGTGAGCTTCAGTCCGGGTGCTGGGAACCCAACTCAGGTCCTCAGCAAGAACAGCAAGTGCTCTTAACAGTTGAGCCATCTTTCCAACTCTACTCAGGAGCTTTTCACCCTTTTTGGTACTTTTTTCCTGCCATACCCTCTGCCTTTTCTTCCATGATTCCCATGGCTTTGTGAGTCAGCTTTGGTTACTATAATACAAATACCTGAGATAGTCATCCTAGGATGATAATGAACAATAAAAGAATTGGTTTGAGTTTGGGGGCTTATGTTTTGGAGGTTCTAGTCCATGCCCCTTGGTCTCATGCCTGGGACCTGTGACAAGGCACACATCACAGCAGGAGTGTGTGGTGAACCAAAACCTCTAGCCTTGTGGGTGAAAAGCAAAAGAAAGAAAAAGGAAAGGGCTAGTATCTCAATAGCCCCTTCAAAGGCATGCTCCCAGTGACCCAAGACCTCCTACCAGACCCCATTCCATAAAGATTGTCACCTCACTATAACCCACACTGGAGACCAAGCCTTCAACACACGGCCCTTCAGGTAACACCAAAGATCAACTGTGTATGATGGTTGTTGGTATTGACTGTCAACTTAATGGAGTCTAGAACCTAGGAGACGAAACTCTGGACATGTCTGTAGGCAGTTCCTGGATTGGGTTGACTGAATCACCACCCTGAATATGGGATTCACCATCCCATGGGCTGAATAGAAAGAAATAACGCAAGCTGGGTGCTGACATCCATCTGTCTCCTTCCTGTGGACTTAATGTAATCAGCTGCCCTATGCTCCTGCTTCATGCCTTCCCAGCCATGATGGACTGGTCCCCAACTATGAGTCAGAACAAACCCTCCCGTGTGCTGCTTTTGTGGGTATTTGGTCACATGAAGAGTAACTAGCACCCCACGAAAGGCATCAGTGTGAGTTCTGTGATATAGTCCTTCAGATTGCTGGGGCTGTGTGTGTGTGTGCCTTCCTAGTCTCTGTTAGTCTATCTCCTCTCTAGCCTGGATCATCTTTGTTGACTTTTATCTTTCAGTTCAGTGTTTCATCTTCTCAAGGATCCTTCCCCTTCCTTCTGTCACTTAGGTCCACTATAGTAGCTACCTTTCTCAGCACTGTGACCAAATACAAGAAGCAACCTAAGGGATGAAGGGCTTGTTTTAGCTCATGGTTTCCATCATGGTGGAGAAGGTATGGTGGTGGGCCACTCTGTGGCCAGAGTGGTTGTTCACCCCAGTGGACCAGAATCAGAGAGACTTAGGTAGAACAAGGGTTGGGCTACAACCCTCAAGGTCAGTCCCTCAATGATCCACTTCCTGTAGCAAAGCCCCATCTCTTAAAGGTTCCACAACCTCCAGAAACAGTACCCCTCAGTAGAAGACCAAGGTTGAAACAGATGAGACTGTGAAGCATCCAGATACACACACACACACACACACACACACACACACACACACACACACACATACACACAAAAGCTTTTGTCTTTTTTATCCTTTCCATTATTGGAGTTTTCAGGCCTAAAATCTCCATTTGGTTCTCCTTGATACCTGTTGTTTCTTGTTTGTTTTGTTTTGTTTTTATGTGTATGGGTGCTTTGCCTACATATATGTCTCTGTAGCACTTGCATGTCTTGTGCCTAGAGAGCATTGTGCCAGAAGAAATCATTGGATCCCCTGGAACTGGGGCTACAGATGGTTGTGAGCTGCCATGTGGGTGCCGGGAATCCAACCCAGGTCCTCTGGAGGAGCAGCCAGTGCTCTTAATCTCTGAGTCATCTCTCCAGCCCTATTCCTTGGTATTTTTTACAATTGGATTCTCTGCTCTTTGTTGAGCCTCTGTGTGTGTGTTAAGTTGCCTCTGTGTTGCCCCATGGAAGCCTTCTTACAGTGGCTGTGTTAAGGTCTTGGCTGAGTAATCATACTGCGGTGTCTCAGCATTGACCTCTGCTGATCACTTTGACCTCAGCTTGAGATCTTCCCAGTTCTTATACTGACTTTTTATCCAAGCCTGTGTTTGACAGGTTCTGTTAGGAGTCTCTGGCCTTAAAACTCTTTTAGTTGGCTTCCTCTGGCACTGATTCACCAGAAGGAGGCAGATGCTCACATTCCCAGCAGGTGTCCGAGTGCCCAAGGTCTCTGCTCATTGCTCACCTGGGTCTGATTCTTACCGACTAAGGTGGGACAAGGTACCTAGTGACAGCTCTTCACAAGTCCTGCACCGACACTATAGAGACTTGGTCATCAGTGAGGTGAAGCCAAGGGGGAGAAATGGATGCTTCATTGCTGATAGTGTGGTAGGGGAGGGAGGAGGATCCGTGTGTCCAAGTGGCCTTCACTGAAATCTCACTGGCCTAAAGGGAAGAAGGAATGGGTGCCTAGTTGAGACAAACACAGCTGAGGTTCCTTAACTCCACCCCTGCTGTCCTTTGTGCACTATATTTTCTTTAGTTTTGTTTGGCTAGACTAATCATTCTTTGTGTGCATTTGCGAGTGTGTGTGCGTGTGCATGTGCGAGTGCGTGAGCGTGTGCGTGTGCGTGTGCGTGTGTGTGTGTGTGTGTGTGTGTGTGTTCTTTTTTTATTTAGAGAGTGGAGGAACTGAAGGGAGAGAATTGAGACAAGGTCTTGCTATGCAGCCCTGGCTGGCCTAGTACTTACTGTGTAGACTGTAGACAAGGTCATACAATGTAGCCCAGGCTGGCCTTAAACATGTGGAAATACCTCATCCTCTCAAGTGCTGGAAATACAGACATAAGCCTCTATGTCTGCCTAGTTCTCCATTTTCTCCAGGGTGGCCCTTTACCTCATCCCTCCAGCTCTAAAAAGCAAGATTTTGTTCCCTGCCTGTGGCTTCTCTTCTGTTGGTGTTCCCCTCTGCTAACCTCCTCAGCTCCATGTCTGGGACACGGAAGACCACCTGCTGAGGTCACCCTCCCACTAAAATATAACCCCAGGAGACTCGGTCCTATGGGAGCAAAGTTCTTGACTGGTTTTGCACTTCAGGAGATGAAAGGGGGTTTCCGTTGCAGGAGTGGTCCAGAATAAAGATTCGGGGAGCATGATCCTCAGCTCCAATCTATGGTGTCCCCCACATTCCTAACTCAAGGTCTGGCAACATCGTGCTTGGACCTGGGTCTGTTCTGTCCGGCAAGCTACTGCCTCTGTCTTGAGCTCTCCCTGTCAGGAGCCTGCAGACTGTGGACAGAAGCACCACAGTTTGAAGGAGAAACCGCCCCCTCCCGCTGCAGGCTCACACGTTAAACGCGAGCATCCAGCTGGCACCACCATTTTAGGCATTTAGCTTGAGCTCTCTTCCTTTCCCTGAAAACTGGAGAAGCTCCTCCAGGGGAGCCAGCTGCCATAGTTTGAATATGAAACGCCCCCACTCCTCCAGCTCATGGTTGAACACATGCTCCTCGTCTTGGGAAGTTCTGGAAACATTAGCTAGAGCCTAGCTGGTGAAAGTAGGTCACTGCCACGTGCTGTTGAAAGTGGTAACTTCCCTCTCGGCTTCCTGTCTGCCATGAGAGCAAGAACTTCCTCTCCTACACATTTCCACCACCGTGATACATGGAGTCCAAGTGACCGTAGACTGAACGGACCCTCTGAAAACTGAGCCCAAGTCAGACCTTCCTCCTTCAGGTTGTTTACATCAGGTCCTTGATCACAACAATGAAGAGAGCAGCCACTGTACAGGACAAATGCTGACCCTTCATCTACTTCCTTGTACTGGTTTGCATCCCCTCTGATACTGTCCACCTCTCTCTACTCACCAACTTCTAACATAGGTGTCTTCCTATGCTGTCTAAATCTGTGACTATGAGTGGCAGATGTGTCCTCTCTTGTGAGCCACTCCTCAGCCCTGAAGGGACCCCCTACATCGCTCTACACTCTCCCTCCCTATTTACAGGGAACCCCACCCCC
>CABHPH010150790.1:25461-42207 GCA_902168325.1 Peromyscus nudipes
TTTATAACCTGTTTTTCTCTCTGGGATGTTTTTCTTGGGTCCCACCACAGTTGTGTGTGTGTGTGTGTGTGTGTGTGTGTGTGTGTGTGTGTGTGTGTTACTCACATGGACATGGCCTCCTTAGCCTCTGTAGCTCTCCCTAGGGCCTGTGGATCACTTGGCCCCATAAGACATCATTTGGTTGGCTTAAAAGCCTGTGCTTTAAAAAGCCAAAGGGTACTCCCAGTATGTACACTGTGGGCTCACTCAGCCTCTCCCTTGCTAATGGAGGACCAAGAAGAACTCTGGGCACCATAGCAGAGTACAGAATCAATGACAACTGGAAATCTGCCCAAGAGCATTGTAAGAAGTGCTAATTTCCCATTGCTTTATATTCCCCAGGCAGGGATCATAAGCCTGAACAAACCAAGAAGTGTGTATGTGGACTATCATGGGAGCGATGGAGGAGTCCTAAGGTTGGAAAACCATGACTGAGGTTTTTAGAAAGGACCCCTTAAGATCTCAGGAATCAGGATCACATACAGTGACGTCATGGCAATAGTGGCAGAGACAGTGGGAAGAGACAAGGAGTCAGGGAAGAAGAGAAGAGCTTTGTCCAGAGCCCAGGCCATCCCTGTGCTGACCATAGTGCCCACACAGGGCCCCGGGGGCCTCACTTCAGGAAGAGGGGCAACAGAACCGAGCTGGGCCTCAGCTGTCCTTCCTCTGGCCTTTTGGCAGTTCCCAGGGTTGCTGAGGCCCAGAGAGGCTCAGAGCCCTGGACAGGGCTATACAGAACCACATTCCTGCTGGAATCCTTGCCCTCCCTGCTTTGGACCAGGGACCAGCAGTCTCAGGAACACCCAAGCTCCCTCTCAGACAACTTCTGCTTCCCCAGGTGCCTGTTGGGTGGGGCCAGGTTGTCTAGACTGTGGGGCTCCTCAGCCCCCAGCTTTTGTCCCCAGAGTGCTTGGAATAGACGAGGAGGCCCCACACAAAAGGCTGTTTGCCTTTCCCCCAGCTCTGAAACAATCCTTGGGCTGGGAGCCAACCTTGGGGCCCCAGGCCCACCAGCTGGAGGCTGCTGTTGCTCATCAGCTTGAGAATAAAGGGTGGGTAGGGACAGACTCTAGAGGCTGCATTTCCTGCTGAGAAGGTAGGGGCTTTGTGAAGGGGTCTTGGACATAGAGCATTTAGATAAGTGGATATGCGGCTTGTGGGGCATGGTGTTGGATGGGGTGTGTATCTCTGGCACAGACTCAGAAGAGACGTGAGGATGTAATGAGGTGGAGCCTGGTGATGCTAGGTCTCAGGTGGGAAGCCAGGCTGTCTGGGCACAGGGGGGCTCAAGTCAACCTGGTTGGAGCAAGGCTGGATGCAAGTGAGCTCTGGGGCAGGACAGAGGAGGAAGTGGACTGCATCCACCCCTGCCCAGCTCCCCAAGCTCTCCATTCAACACCCTGTGCCTCCCTCAGGGTCCCCAGGGCCCCTTTCTTGGACCATCCATACCCCAGCTCCTCTAGTGTCGAGGCTCCTCACTTCATCCAGCCCTTCTCTCACCACGCCATCCCTGCCACCTATGAGCCAAGCACCTGGCTTGCCGGAGCTGCCTAATTCCCACATTCTCATGCTGGCTTTCTTTTGGTTTCAGTCATGGATCACTATAAGATGCTCAGACCCGTCTTGAGATGAGATCTGACTGCAAAAGAGGCAGTGATATTCCCCCGTTCCAGTTCCCTTACCATGGGTGCAGTCTTGGGAACTGATTGGAGGAAACATAGGGATGTGTTTGGTCCCACAGGTGCCCGGGCCCAGCTACAAATCCTAGTGTTTGAGGCTACTCCCCCTTCTCATTGACCTTCATGCTCCACACACAGGGGACACACATGGGATGAGGAAGAATGCCTCTGAGGACCAAACAAGAGCTGATACTGCCAACCTTGGCTCCCATCCACCGCGGGCCCCTGGAGCAGCCAGCCCCTGGCCTGGCCTCCCCAGCCCTCCCCCTTCTTGGTGGGAGCTGGGTAGTGCTGCTTCTCTGTAGCCTGGGAACACCTCTCCCTTGGGCCTGCCCAACTCCACCTGAGACAACATCCTGGCCTCAATAAAGCCTGAGGGCACACGCCAAGCTAAGCAGCTTATCTACCACAACGCAACCTCACCCAAGAGGAGCCACACAGAGTGCAGATAAGGGGACAAGTTGGTGGGTGGTGTTCCCAGATATCCATCAAGGCCAGTGCCAGAGCCTGGCAGGCCCTTCTGCCTCCTTGGGGGGAAAGCACCAGGTTTCAATCCCTTTTTTCCCTGCACCCCACACCTGTAGGGATCATCTTGGAGCTATATCCAGATGCAGGACAGCTGCCCTGAGGGATGGCCCACTACTCATGGGAATGGCTGAGCCTAGGAGTACCCTCTGCTGGAGAGAATCACAAGGTGTCTTGATTGTATTCTTGAACAACTGTCCCCTCTTAGACTTTCGACTGTCTGTGTTCCCTGGCCAGGCCACAGCAGGCAGATGGCTCTAAGCAGGGCAGTGAGGTGGTAGATATGAGTCCAGCTCTGTCAGGATTTGCTACGTAGCTTTAGGCCCTGGTTTCCCCAGCCACAATGACGATGTTGAGGTAGCACCATAAAGTCCTCTGATGTCCCTTCAGGGCCAGGGAGTGTCGTCATCACCACCACCCACCTCACCCCACCCCCTACACGCCTAAGCTGGCATGAGCGTGAGACTCCGGCAGTCGGGTAGGGAGAGAGAGAGTTGGAGAAGGTGGGCTTCCATGGCTACCAATGGCCTTGCATGGTGGACAGTACTCAGCCTCCACCAGGATCAAGGCCCATTATTGCCAGTGGCAGGGCTGACTTTCCCTGGGAACTGCCTCGTCCAAGGTCATATTCCGTCTCCAGCAGCCTGCTGGAAGGAAGGCACAAGGCCAGTGCTGGACTCTCTGGGATTCCATGGCTTAACATACACCTGGTTCCAAGGGTGACATCCTGAAAGTGTCCCATGAACCCCTGCCCACAAACTTCATAGTCCTACCCGAAGGTACTGTGAAGAATGGGATATTGTGCTGCTATAGGAAAAAATATATGATGCATGAGACCCCCCTCTGGGCTGAGCTCCACCCTGGTGTCCTTGATGCCTGGGCAGGCACAGGTAGACCACGTAAGAAGCCTTTGCAGGAAGAAGGGCGTGGTGGATAGTAGCCTTGACTGAGGAAGTGGGTCATGGGCAGAAGGTACAGCTTCACTCCTCTGAGGCCTACAGTGGAGGATGGGGTGGGGGAACCAGGCGTCCCAGCCCCCCCTGTACTCAGGAACCTGTCACCAGTCCTGCTCATGCCCCTGCCCCAACCTCACACCTCCCTCCCCTCTTCCTGACCTCCTGAGGGCACATGGTTAATTACACATCTCATTGACTTGATTTGGGCCCTGCTTGACCATTGTCTTTCCATGTTGTTCGGGCTTGTCCCCTTAGCCACCCCTTTCTCCCTTCATGCGGAAGGCTTGAGGTATTCCTTGGGCTTAGGATCCATAGAACTCTCTCTTCCATTCTGGCATCCCTCCTACTGGCCAGGCGAGGGGCTGTGAGATGTAGCCAAGCTGTGAGGAGGTACACTATGTGGATGGGGCGCATGCAACAAGATCTGAAGACAGCTGGGTGGCTCCACCAGCTGTTCTGCTGTGTATAGCATGGGGGCCTGGCTGGACAAGATTCCTCACTGCCCGGCTCGTCCTGCAAAGGGCAGGAAAAGGACAGAGCATCCACGAGGAAGCTGGACAGAGGTTCCTGAACATGTTGCTTTTCCCGTTGCTAAGACAAAGTACTTGGCAAAAGCCACTTAAGGAAAGGTTCATCTGGGCTGACAATTTAAGGGTACAGTCCATCATGGCAGAGAAGACACTGCAAGCAGGAGCGTGAGGTGGCTGGGCACGTCGTATCTGCAGTTAGGGAAGAGAGGGATGAAGGCTGATCCTCAGCTCGCTTTCTCCTTTTTCAGTCTAGGACCTCAGCCCATGGAGCGGTGCAGCCCACATTCAGGGCAGGCTGTCCCACCTCAGTTGACCTAATCTAGAAATTCCCTCACAGACATGCCCAGAGGTTTGTCTCCTAGGTGATTTTAACTCCTGTCAAGTCGACATGGATACCAACCACCACAACGGGGCTGCCTCATTCCAGGATGATGCAGATCTATGGTGCTGATGGTCTCAGCAGCCTGGCCACAGGAGTGGGGCAATCATATACTCAGTTATATGTATCCAATTATATATCGTTATCTTCATATGCCTCCCTCCAAGATGCACCTGCTTAGGGGGTCTTAAGTGAGCTGGACACTTAGAGCAGTAGCCACTGTCACCCAGGAGGGCCAGGGAACTAGCCACATGGAATGACAATTGTACCCTCATGCTTCTGAGCAGGGCTAAGATGAGTGGAGTCAGAACAGCTTAGTTCCTCTACTAGAGCTTTGGACACAAGCATCTGGAGAATCCTGCTTTAGTCAGACTACCTGCCTGGTGGGCACTACACACACATACACACACACACACACACACACACACACACACACACACCACACACACCACACACACACACCACACACACCACACACACACACCACACACACACACCACACACACACACACACACACACACACACACACACACACTTGATTCTAACAATGAGCCAGTTTTTTGCATACCCATATTCATATGGCTTTACTTCCAAGAGCCAAGAGGTGAATAACCAAGAATCCAACAGATAACTGGACAAGCAAAGCAGTACTCTGGTCTCATGTGTGGTCATCTCTATGGGAGGACACTCCTCAATCTTTAGAAGGACATTCACCATGGATGACCATCAAGGATGCTGCGTTGAATCTAGCAGGACTCCATGCCGGTCCCTGTAGTTGTCAGATTCGTAGACACAGAAAAACAGAAAGGGTGTTGGGTGCTGGGGAATCCATGCTTGACAGGGACAGGATTTCAACTTTTAAAAATGGAAAGTTCTGGAAGTGGATGATGGTGACAGTTGCACAATAGTGTGAATGGGATTTATACCACTGGAGTGTGCACTTAGACATGGGTACAGTGGGAAGCTGCTTCCCCGGGGCCCCTTTTTTTTTTTTTTTCCTAATATCATGTTCTGTAATGTGGTGAAATACACAGAATATGAAATGCACCTTGTGACCATGTTAAGTGCACAATTGTGTGGCACTGAGTACATCCACACAGCTGTGTGACTGTCACATATTCATCCAGAAAGCTCCCCTGTGTGTCCCCTGTGGAAACCGAGGCTGGATTTGGGCTATAGTGGTACTGGCCACTCACAGTCAGCACAGGGTAGAAATGTCCGATGTACAAAGATGTGGAGGGACTGAGTGAGGAGACAGACAGAAGTATCATCCCCCTGCCTGACTTTGTGTCAAATGTGCTTACCAGTGAGAGACCAGTAAAGACCTGATGGAAAGGGGAGAAGGGGGAAGGAGAGGGCAGAGGGAACGAGACAGGGTTCCTGAGACCGACTGGTCCAGCCCACTCTTCACCACAGGACTCAACCTGAGGACACTTGGATAAGGAGCCTGGGGCCTTTCTGTGGGCCTGTGGTAGACACACGTGCAGCTGGCAGAGATTTGAACTAGTCATTCCTCCTCTGACTCAGCCAATATTGACCAAGCCATGACCTTGGGCCACCGGCCACTGTGCCCCTGCAAAGCTCATTCACTGTGGGAAGTTCGGTCTGCTCAAGCCTGTCTGAACAGCTTTACATGGGGCACCTGGGGGAAGACTAGCCTGAGCTACCACTGGTGGTTGTTAGTGGGTCGTCGGGTACTTGGAAGACACCCTGTGGATGATGAAGGTGTAGGGCTGCTGTTGGGGCTAGCCTAGGATTTATTCCGGCTGCGATGGGTGGTTCCAGGTTCCCTAGGGAATCCTGAGTCATGGGCTACATACAGCCCAGCCAGGTTCCAGGGTCTATGAGCCGTGTACCTTGGCATGCGTACTCGCAAAAGACACTTTTATTCATAGAAAATATCTTCTCCTGCCACCCTCCTCCTTTAGAAAACAAACTGTGGGTTTATCTTTTCTTGAGGCATGGGAACCAGCATTGGATGGGGAGTCTATTCCTCAGACAAAGGACAGACTGGCTCGGAGCAAGGTCTCAGAACAAGAACAACACCTGTCACCAAGTGGACTAGATGACTCTGCAGCCATGCTCAGCCCCTGATCCCACTTCAGGCCAAGAGGGAAGGGAAGGGGTTAGCAGAGGGCATTAGAAGACCCACACTGAAGGACACCCTCAGAAATGACACCAGGACCCCCATGAAGCCTCCTTAATCTGATACCTTCTTGAAATGAACTCCAGGACACAACTCCAGCTCCTTACCCAGCCCCTCTGGGGAGTCTAAGGCCTCTTCTGAGCCCAGGAAAGAGAAAAAGTACTCACAGTCTCTTAGCAATGCCAGCCAAAGCCTGGGAGGACAATGGTCACCACCCTCGGGCTAGAGAGCGTGGACCAGACATAGGATCATCCTCAGCTGTCTCCTGGACTAGAGACTGGGTGGCTCTGCTTGACTGCCTGGGGACATCCTGGTATCATTAACATCTGCCTGACCCTAAGACGTGCTGCAGTGTTAGGACTATGCCTGGAGTTGGGGGGCGGGGTGCACGTATGAGAGGTGGACCAGGTCTCAGTTCACAGGAGGGGCTGACCAGCAAGTCTAGAGACCACACAAGGTGAGGAGTGTGAGAAGGAAATGGAGGGTGGAGGGGAATCTGTCTGGCTCTGGGAGGTGGAGGGCATAACTGTGTCCACCACAGTGTAAGAGAAGAAGGCCAAGTGTGGACAGCAGGAAATATGAAGCAGCTGAGACACCCAAGCAGGAACAGGTCCTGGGCCATAGACAGGATCCTCCTTGTGGGAAGAGCCTGACCCCTTACCTCTGGAGCTCTGGCTGGGGCCATGTCCAAGGCTGCATGAGCTGAGGGTTTGTAATTGGCCCACAGCGGTCTCACAGCCCCCACAATACTTCTCTAAGGCTCACAGTATTCCCACGGCCTCTTACACCACACACCATACCTGGGTGGGAATTCAGTGTGGATGCCACAAATACCCATAAATCCCCAGGCTGTTGGTCCACTCACACCTTGCCACCTGTCACCCTGTCTGGCTGCCACACCGTTAATTCAAGCTACCAAGGTGTGCGGTCTACATTCACAACCGAACAGGAGCAGAGTCACAACGTGAAGATAGGACTCCTGAGAGCCAGGCCAGGCCCCAACCAAGGACCTGAAATCACAGTGCAGGTCTGGAGTATGTGACCCTGCTGTGGAGCCCCCAGACTCACATACGCTTTGGGGCTCCTTAAGCCCGGAACCCAGTCCTCTCCCACGCTGCCTTTCATTCTCCACTGAGTTAACAGGTCTGGCAGAGCAGCTAGGAGCTAGCGCTGAGGGACACTGTCACTCTTCAGTTCAGAAAGGACTCTCAGAACCAGACAGTGTCAGCACATGGCTTGAAGGGAAAGTGCCAGAATTCTAGGGACTGAGGCAGCCAGTCCTCAGGAAGGAGGGGAGATCCTCACAAACAATGGGGTAAAGCCACACGGACGCACCAGGTTTGTACTCAGGGCTAGACCAGCTGCCTTATTTAGCTGTAAGATTTGTCCAGTTTTAATTAAGCCACGTGTAATGGTGCAATCAACACTAGATGCTCGGCATGGTGGGGGGGGAGGGAATCCTAGATTCCCTGGAAACTCCAATTACCCAGCAAGCCTCCATGTGTCGGGATTCTAGCCCTCTAGAACCAAGGCTGGACCCACAGTATCTTTCACCTACTGACAAGTCCCCTGAGTGCTACTCAGCAGGACCTTTCAAAGGTTCCAGGTGTCTAGTCCTCTTCTCCTGCCACCCCCTGCCCCTGCCAAACACACACTCAAAACTCCCACCCACCTTCTCTCAGCCTCTGGAAGATTCTCCCAGAAGCATGCCCCCACTTCCACTTCTCTAATTGGCCCTGCTTCTGGCCTAGCCCAGCTGAACAGCCAGTGGCCCTCACCCTGATGCCCACCTTCCTCTTCCCATGAACCTTTTCACCACCCCCCTCCTCCAATACCAACCCTCTGCTCTGCTGGCAAGGTCTGCCCCAGACCTGAGGGCAGTCCAGAAAGCCCTTCCTGATCGATCCTTCAGGCCCCTGCATGACCAGGTCTGCCCACCTAGGGAGGCAAGGGGACTCTGATCAAGACCAGTGACAATTGCAGACTGGAACCCTTGCTCCTCAGCCACCACACATCCTTGCAGCCAGACCCACTGGCCAGGGGTGAGTGGTTAGGCTGTTTGGACTGATCTGCGGTTAGCCTGGGAGGGGAGTTCCCCATGAAGTTCCCCATTAAAGATAAGGAATAGGCTGGCGACACTGATCTATGCCCTAAAAACCACAAACACAGATCTTGTCTAGGTTATTCCCTCGCAAGGCAAGAGCAAGAGTCAGCTGGACCTAGCTCTTCCACTATGCACACTTGGCATTGAAGGGGCCCCGTGGCACATCTGGCAACCTGCCCATCCCTACAGTTCTACCCACCAGTCAGAAGAGGACACGGCACTAAGACAACCCAAAGATGGCGGATTCCTTGCTAGCCATGTGGGTATCACCCTGGTGGCTCCCTTGAATGTGACTCAGACTGTTTGTCTTTTCCATGGCTCAGTGTAGATAGCAGTGTGAGATGGCTGACAACTGATTTCCACCCTGGCAGCCCCTGCATCTGAGAGGCCAGAGAAGTTAGCAGAGCCTACAGTGAGCCTCACCCCAGAAATCCAAGCACTCAATGCCCTGTGTGGTCAGAGGAGAGGCTGTCTGGCTCTGACTCCCAAGGAACCCACAGAATCCTGCAGGAGGTTGATGATTGGCAATCCTGGGTAGGCTCCCACACCTGGAGCCTGGCTGAAATTGTCAAGGGACTTAACTCCCCAAAGTTAAGAAGACTGGCTCCTTGGCCTTACCATATTCTCTGTCAGCCTTAGAAGGACAGAGAAGGAAGACTAAACCTGTCTGTACCTAGGAGAGAAGGGTCTTGAGACCCTAGGGCCATGCTGGAGGCCTCTGGCACCATGAGAGCCTATAGTGGTATTTTATTTGTGCTGAAATGTGATTTTATTTGTATGTTAATAAATAAAGTTGCCTAGAGGTCAGAGCTATTAGCAAGCCATAGCGAAAGCCAGGGCGGTGGTGGTGCACGCCTTTAATCCCAGCACTTGGTAAGCAGAACTAGGTAGATCTCTGTGTGTTCAAGGATACAGCCAGCATTGGAGACACACGCCCTTAATCTCAATACCAACCATAGAAGACCTGGAGGTCTGTACAGACAGGCAGTGACAAGGCAGTCACGTAGTTGGGTTTACAACCAATGAGAAGGCAGAACAGAACTCTTATTTAAAGGCGAACGCACAGGAAGTAGTCCTTTTCGGAGAGGTCTCTTGGCGGGAGAGGCTAGCCGGCGGAAAGTGGTAAGACTCTTAGCTCTGACCTCTTGGGCTTTTATCTTTACATTGGCTCTGTGTTTCTTATTTAATAAGACGGTTGGTTACATCTACAAGAGCCAGAGCTGTTGAGCTACTGTGGTTTGCAGAGACCACAGCCTGCAGCTTTCAGCCTGCAGCCCACTCCAGGGCTCCAGAATAGTCTGGGGCTCAGGATCATATAAGGAGGGAAGGCAGGAAACCCCCGCAACTCAGTAGCTGTGCTGTCCTACACAATTAGGGGTTCCTCAAGGAAGCTGAGTCCTGGAGCCTGAGACTAGGCCTACTGAGACTCTGTCCCCACCATGGTGGGGGTGGAAGGGCTTCTTTGTCTACGGGGAAAAAAACACCGAAGAACACCCTTGGCACTCCACCATGCCTACACTACAGGAAGGAGTGGTGTGGAGTAAGACAAGTTCCAGGAATGCACAAACAGAGGTACAGAGACAGACAGAGATAGACACAGTGAAAGAGACAAAAACACAGAAGACAGAGACAGGGATACAGGGAGGTACAGAGAAGAGGGACACAGAGACAGACAGACACAGGGACAGAAAGCTAGGGAGACATGGAGGCAGAGTAGCACAGAGAGACAGACAGACACAGGGACAGACACAAACGAGACACATAGAGAGATAAAGAGTCAGACAGAGAGTGGTGAGGATCCAGAGACAGGGAGACAAAAGAAAAGAGAGAGACAAAGACGGAAAAACAAAGAGGGGCATAGAGACACAGAAGCAGACAGACAGACAGACAAAGTCAAAGAAAAAGGAGACAGAGAGATGTAGACCAAGACATGGCAGCTGATCCCTGCCACTCACACCAACATAATGGCAGAGTGCAGCAGGAAGAAGCAATCGAAGAACTGTGTCTCTCCCGGAGTTCTGCAAGATGAGCAGGGTTCTGGGAAGGGCATGTTGGCCCCACACAACACGGCTTTTCCCAAACGGTGGCAGTGGGAACTTCCATTGAAGTAGTTTTCCCATAATAAGGGCAAAAGGGCTTCAATGAGGGGTTCAGAAAGGTAAGCAGAAGAGAGACACCCATGCTTGACACCACACTGAGACTCCAGGAGCCAGGAGAGGGCTCCTACCAGCAGTCCAGACTGCGTTCTATGTGTACAAATGTGTGGGCACAGCTGTTCATAAAAGCATTTGGCCTACATAGGACCCTACTTCTCACTCCCGAGTTCCTTGAGGAAGCAGTCCGATCCACCCAAACCACATATGTGGACGTTATAGCCACCATGACCATAACAACCAAGAACTGTCTATCTGCCAGGGCCATGGGACATGGTGCCTCGGATCCATGCCTTCAACCATAGAAATAGGTGCTCTAGGCAGGCAGGAGCCTGAGCTCCAGATGGGTGGGGCTGGTCCTTCCCAGGCTATGAGGGAGTATGTCCAGCCTATACCAGCTCTTGTGGCTGCTGGCCATCCTTGTCATGGAAACACAACTGTCCTCTGCCTCCCTCTTCCCATGGCACTCTCCTTGAACATGACTGTGTTATTTCCCTTCTTATGAAGATGCCAGTCTGTCTTAGGGTTCCTATTGCTATGGCCATGACCAAAAGCAACCCAGGGAGAAAGGGGTTTCTTCAGTTTATAGCTTGTAGTCCAGGGAAGTAAGGGCAGGAACGCAAGGTAGGAACCTGGAGGCAGGAGCAGAGGCAGAGGTCATGGAAGAATGCTTACTGGCTTGTTCATGGCTCAATCAGCCTGCTTTCTTATGCACCCCAGGATCACCTACCCAGCGGTGGCACCACCCATAATGGGCTGGGTCCTCCCACATTAATCACTAATTAAGAAAACACTCCCCAGGCTTGCGTGCATCTGATCTTATGGAGGCATTTTCTCAGTTGAGGTTTCCTCATCTCAGATGACTCTAGCTTGTGTCAAGTTAACAACAACAGAAAAAGTCAATGCACAGACAAAGTGGATTAGGACTCAACCTCCTGGCCTTATTTTAATATGTTGACCTCCATAAAGATCTGTCTCCAAATATAGTCACATTCTAAGGTCCTGGGGATTCCCACACCAACATGAATGTGGGGAAAGGAAATAGTTTGCGTGTCACAGTGGGAATGACAAAAGAATCAACAGTTGAAAGAATAAATAACCATGGTACGGGCGTACAATGTGATGCTACCAGCAACAACAAGAAGTGGGGGTGGGGGGGCTCCTAAAGGTCACCATGTGCACGGTTCCCAGGCAAAGCTGACACCAAAGGGGCCTCCACTTAAGATTCAGAAAACAGGAAATATACAAAAGGACCAGGGTGACTTCAGCAGGAGTCTGGGTGCTGGGAATGTTCCGGGTCTCTCCGGGAGCCGGTCACACATGTGTACCTGTGTGGACACTCACCAGGCCATGTACCTGTGAATTACTGGGCTCAATTTAACTCAGAGAGATTGCCGTAGCTTCATTTCTGTTACTGTGATTTTAAAAAAAAAAATGCCCTGACAAAAAGCAACTGAGGGGATAAAATGGTTCATTTCAGCTTATAATCTCAAGTTACAGTTCACAATTGAGAAAATCAAGGCAGGAACTTCAAACAGCTGGTCCTATCCCACCCGCAGTCAAGAGTCATGAATCCATGTGTGCTCACTTGCTTGCTTGTGCTCAGCTCCTCACTCATATGCTTCCTGATCGAGCCCCTGCCTAGGGAATGGTGCTGCCCACAGTGGCTGAATCTTCCCACATCCGTTAAGACAACCACACACAGACATGCCCACGGGCCAATCGAATTTAGACAATCTCTCATGAAAACTCTTTTCTCAGGTGATTCTACGTTGTTTAGTTGACAGTTGAAGCCAACCACCACAGAGACCTATCAACATGATCAACTCAGGGTCTCTATGGCCAGGGGAGACAAGAGGCAATGTTCTTCACGTACTGAAAGAAAAGAAATTGATACAGCATTCCAAAGTCAGATG
Organism: Peromyscus nudipes; assembly: GCA_902168325.1. Taxonomy (NCBI): domain Eukaryota; kingdom Metazoa; phylum Chordata; class Mammalia; order Rodentia; family Cricetidae; genus Peromyscus; species Peromyscus nudipes. The sequence goes on from CABHPH010150790.1 coordinate 37,890, forward strand.
AAATGTTTATTTTTTTTCTCATTGCTGGGTCAGAATTATCTGACAGAAGCAACTTCAGGGAGGAGGGTTTTTTCATTGTAGTTTCAGGGATGTGTCTCATCACGGCAGGGAGGGCATGGTAGCTGGGATAGCTCCAGCAGTGCTAGCAGAAGTTTACAACTCAGCTTGTTTGAATCTTGTGGAAGCACAGAGCTCAGGAACCAGAAGAAGATTCACCTTTAACACCCACCCTCAGTGAGTCATTTCTGGTAGGTCCTAAAAGTTCCACAGCCTCCTAAAATAGTGCCACAAACTAAGGACCAAACTCGTGAGTCTGTGGGGGACATTTCACATCCAACACACATCAGCCCAGCTGTGTTCACCACACAAGACACAAAACTGACCCCTTGACCCTGAGGCTGAGGAGAGTTTGGCAGAGGGTTAAAGAGCCATGTGGTTGAAGGGCTCAGTACAGGAGCATGCCCTGACACCTTGCAGACATGTTGCAGGCAAAATAGAAAATATGTCTCCACAACCTGTTGCCATTCCGTCAGAAAAGGGAGACCTGGGGGAGCTGAAACCAGAACTCATGCTGCATCAGCTTCTCAGAGACAGTAAAAGTGGGTCAAAGGGCTTGGCACACTTCTTTCAAGGGAAGAAAGCAATGTGCTATCCCCAGACTTCTTTGGCTTCTGCTCCTGGGACCCACATCCAGCCCTTGTGACTCTCCACCCCCTCTGTGTGCAAGGGTACCACTGGGATTCTGGATATCACAACCACATGGTCCTCTGTGGAGTTAGCACTTCCTTGGCTTGCCCATATGGTAGTAAGTGGTGGCCTCACTACTCTCAAGTCAGAAGAGCATGAATGGCCCCAGAAGAGGGACTTGTGGGTTCCAAGAATGAACCAGGCACCCTGCGTACTCCCTTTGGACTCTGACCCAGCTTATCACTCAGGAAGCCCTCTCTGTTCTTAGGTAAACGTCTGTGGCCTGGAGCATGGCCCACTATCCTTATATACACACACACACACACACACACACACACACACACACACACACACACACACACCTGCACCTGGCCAGAGCTGTGAGGTCCTGTAGTTTAGCTGAGTTCTGTTGTTTTAGATGGGTTCTATTTAGGCCCTGGCCTCATGGACAGGAGCCTCTGTGGAATGCTGATGTCCAGGACAGTATGTGCCTCTGCCTGCCATCCATGACCTGGTCTCATCAGGGAAGGATCTCATCATAAAGGAGAGCCACAGTGCAGCCCCTGCAAGCAGACTCAAGTTCAGTTTGCACTGGGGCCCTCTGTCCTGACAGAGTGAGGACAGTCTGGGTAGTATAGGGTGGCTGACTAGGTCATGATCCAAATTTCCCTAGGGTTTTCTATGAAATGAAAGCCCCTCTAAGCTGAAGCCATGACACACAAGCAGAGAGGCCAGTGTAGGGCCAGTGTATCCAGCAGCGCCCAGTGCAAGGCAGGAAGGTCACCATGGCCAACCAGATAGGCCAGAAGGAAGGCTCTATCTTCCCTCTGTTAACCTGGCCTAAACCGGTCTCAGGTGCCCTCCTGAAGGACTTGCCACACATTCATCCTGTGACTGCAGTTCCCAGTGTCCACATGCAGAGCCTGCCTCAGCTCCTGTGAAGGAGAAATTGTCGGAGGCACTGTGCTTGCCGAAACTGACCAACGTTATCCCTATCCCTGTACCCTGAGGCTGAAGCTAGGTCAGCGGAGTCAACAGTGAAGGAGGGGGCCCTGGTTATAACTGCCTTAGCCCGGGAGCAAACCACAGAGCCCAGGACCAAGGGTTCAAGTGACCTTGGAACCCTGTAGCTCCCTGGAGACCTCTAAAGTTGGAGAGCAAAGACCACAGATGCAGAGTGACAGCCAAGCCACTATCTGCCTCCCTGGGCTAGTAGGAGCCACCCTCCTCTGCACAGGAAGTGTGAAGACAATTAGGTGACTCACTGACCCAGGAAACCACCAAGTCTTGATAAGCCGCATTTTGAGTACTGGTCACAAGCCCTGAGATGAGGGGATGCCGCCAGGCTTTCCACCAAAAGGACACCTTTCAACAATGGGCAATGGAAGCTATCTTGTTGGATTATCATGTTATTATCATGTTAGATAAGCCTATGGAGAGAAAGAGCCTGTGTGGAAAGGGCCTGCATGCAAAGACATGCCAGGGTCAGACTTGACTTTGGGCTTAAAACAGTGAAATGACCCCCAGATTCATGAGGTGGGCATGGTCCTGATCACAACTCCATCTGCAAGGTGGGGAGGAGCATCCTGAGCTAGCTGGATCTCCCAAAGACCAAGGACTAATCTAAAGCTATGAACAGTACAATAACTTTCACAACACATCCAGGGTTTCAAGGACCATCAGGGATTGGGGGTAATAATAGGGGCCCATGAGCCAGGGTAGCCAGGCAGTCCCTTCCATATTCTAGCTCAATGCCAAGGTCTCATGGGGTTGCTGATTCATCCAGTCTTGCATCTGTGACAACCCCCTAGACACTGTCGCTGAGAAGGCAATGAAGACTGAGTATTGTGCCCTCAGCATAAGATCTGGAAACAGTCTCCTACTGAAGACCACTCCTGGTGTCCCTTCTAGCTCCTCAAAGGTGCAGTTTTCCTATAGAAATGCTGACGGCATCAGCTGGACATCTCCATAACTGCTTAGGGGCCATGCTCCATGAACCCGGGTTCCCTGCCCCAAACAGCTGAGTGCGTGAGTGCCATCAGCTCCGGACACTGTGCAAAAACACCAGCCAGGGTGCAATCACAAGGCTGGCTCTTCCTGAGGCTTCTTTCCTTAGCTTACAGTGTCCTCATCTGGTCATACTGTGTGTCCATGTCCTGAACTCCTCTTAATCCATAGCCAATTAGATTAGGCCCCACCCTAATGATCTCATTGTGATTTAATCATCTTTTTAAATACCATGTCTTCAGAGGATGGATAAATGGCTCAATGGTTAAGAGTACTTGTTCTTGCCGAGGATCAGGAGTTCAGTTCCCATCACACACATGGTGGCTCACAACCATCTGTAATTCTAGTTCTTGTTGTAAAATATTAATTTAAGATGTGTTACATTTGTTTATGCTGTGAAAATTTGTTTAATGATGCAAAGATGTGTTGCATTCCTTCATGTTGCATTTGTTTAACTCTGTGAAGCTGTGTTACTTTGCCTGTTTAAAATACCTGATTGGTCTCATAAAGAACTGAATGGCCAATAGCAAGGCAGGAGGAAGGACAGGCAGGGCTGGCAGGCAGAGAGAATAAATAGAAGAAGAAAAAGAGAGATAGAGAAGGAGAGATCAAGGAGTGAAAAAAAAAAAGAGGGACCAGCCACCAAGTAAGCATAAAAGTAAGATTACAGAAGTAAGAAAAAGAAAAAGTCCAGAGGCAAAAGGTAGATAGGATAATTTAAGTTGAGAAAAACTCACCAGAAATAAGCCAAGCTAAGGCCGGGCATTTATAAGTAATAATAAGTCTCCGTGTGTATTTATTTGGGAGTTGGGTGGTGGGCCCCCAAACAGTAAGAATAAAAAACAGACAACAACAAGTTCTGGGCATCTGATGTCCTCTTCTGACTTCTTGGGGCACCAGGCACACAAAAGAGTGCACATACATACACACAGGCAAAACACTCATACACACAAAATAAAAAATAAATAAATCCCAAAGAAAAGGACTCTCTTTCTAAGCAGTCACTCAGAGGTGTTAGAAGCTAAGGCTTCGATGCATGACGTTTCCACAGTACACACAATTCAGCCCAAAGCGGACAAGAGCCAAAGCAGAGAAAGGGTTTGAGGTCTCAGGACACACCTAGCTCCTCTCCAGGGCTCAGAAAGAGGGTGGGCTGCTAGTGTGACTGACAGAATCCTGCAGACTGGATCTGACTGGACACCATTCCTTCTGCACATTCTGGGGTCCTCTCCATGGTCTGCCAGCACTGTGAAGTTTTCAGAGCCCATTCCCTCCACACAGGTCCTACACAACTCTGGTCTCTGACCATTGATATTAGACTCAGTCTATCTAGCCCAGGCCATGGAGGAGTTGTCACAGGGCAGAAGAACCAGAGTGACAAGACCTGGTCAAGAAGAGAAAAAAAGCAAGTGGCTCAAGACCATGTGGCCTCAGGATCCCCTGCTGGTGGCCCTGTACGCACTCTCTGGTTCCCCCTGCTGGTGGCCCTGTACACACTCTCTGGTTCCCCCGCTGGTGGCCCTGTATGCACTCTGTGCCCTGCTGGTGGCCCTGTACACACTCTCTCCCCTGCTGGTGGCCCTGTACACACTCTGTGCCCTGCTGGTGGCCCTGTACACACTCT